>JAKUCM010004726.1:0-34358 GCA_023374145.1 Lepidium sativum | reverse complement strand
AAAAACAATTTATTTCTTAATAAACTTTCATAGTGTCGATCTTTTAATAAAATTTTTAACCTGTTTTAAATTTCAATTTGTTGGTTAAAATGTTAAAAATTAAGCAAACTATCAAAGTGTGATTTATTTCTAAATTGACTATTACCTCCATTACTCAACGGTTAAATCTCCGTCATTTTGTTGTTAAGCGATACGTATATGGCTAATTTAAGCAACATGTGTACTGCCGGAAATTTTTTTTTTTTAAAACAACTAAAAGAAAAAACAAATAAATAATTTAAAAAAAATTCACGAAAATTCACAAAATAAAAATTTTAGGAAGAAAATAAAATTTTCTTTCTAAAAAATTGAAATAAAACGTAGAAAACAAAGAAAATCGAAAAAAATTAAAGAAAATTCAAAAAATGAACTTTTTAGGAAAGATAAATAGAAAATAAATTAAACTTCAAAATAATATATATTAAAATAAAACTATAATTACCAAAAAGTAAACATAATTACAACTCATTACAATCTAACTAATTCAAAATTCTTGATTCTAAAACCTTATAAGTTTTCAATAAATCAAGTATTTTTGGCATAAAAATTTATATTTCATCATAAAATTTAGACATTTTACTCCATCAATGCATGTATGTAGGTACACCTATTCTCATGGCGAAAACACTTGATTTGTTGAAAATTTCTAGTATTTGTGACAAATTTTGAATCGGGGTTTTAGAGTTGAGAAATTTGAATCAAGTGTTTTTGGCATGTAAAGAGGTATACCTACATAAACGTGTTGACAAATTAAGACGTCAAAATTTTATAACAAAGCATATATTATCATGCCAAAAATCTTTGATTTATTCAAAATTTATAGGGTTTGTGACAAATTTTGAATTGGAGTTTGAGAGTCGAGAATTTTGAATTAGTCAGATTGTAATGAGGTAGTAATTAGGTTTATTTTTTGGTAAGTCGTGGTTTTTTTGGTTACTTATATGTAGTGTTATTTTAATATATTTATCTAATTTAAAAAAAATCTTTATTTTATTTTTTTTAATTTTCTACATTTATTTCATTTTTAGAAGGAAATTTTTTTTAACTCTTTTTTATATTTTTCTAGTTTTTAATTTTTTTGAAAATTTTCTGTAATAATTTTAATTTTTTACATTTTCTAAAAATTTATTTTAATTTAGTTCATTTATTTGTATTCGACTTAATTATTAACTAATGGAATAGTCAATATAAACATACACCACAATTTAATAGTTCATACAAATTTTAAAAAAATTTAAACAACAAATAAAAATTAAGACAAATTTTAAAGTTCATTAAAAATCTATACGACAGTAAAAATTCATTAAAAAGTAAAATGTTTTCCCTCCAGACCAACAAAATCCTTGACATAAAAATAAAAACAGTAAAAGCTATATATCCATCTCATAATATAGACCCAATAAAAAGAAATATTTTGTTTTGTCACTAACCATGCTTCTATTAGATAATTATCTACAAGAAAACATGGCTGGAACATCGTCGGGTGATCGATCACGAGGTGATGGATCATCGGGTGGCGGATCATTAGGTGCTCGATCACGAAGTGCTGGATCATCAGGTGGCGAATCATCACGAGGATACGATTCTGATGACATGACGAGTTCGCATTGGACTCCTTCACATGTGCCGGAGACACAGCCAACACGAACTCAGCCTACACATGTGACTCTTGATGAGATACTGATACATGAGCATTGAGATCATCTGCCATTTCTCGATCCTACTCGGATGGCCGAGAAATCGACATGGTAATTATTAAATTATCTTTATTGATTCTATTTGAATTTAGTTTGTTATTACTAATTTTATTCCAAATTTTAGGTTTCGGGTTAATCAGAAGATTGTCAAATTGGTGAATACAGTGATACATACCTAGCTAGATGGAGCTTATCCGACATTCAGCAAGTTCCCTTTGACGCTGCAAGAGGATTGGTTCTGTACTTTCGCGGTAAATTTCTATTTCTTATTTTTATAGTCACTTTGTATTTTAAATTATATTTATTTTATTAATTATTTACAGATAACAACAACATTTCTACTAGGACATCGAGCATACTCTTGTTCGCAAGATGTTCGAGGCCCAATGCAAAGTCCCACGGGAACCACATCTACGCATGGAAGGCCAAGCGGGAGAAGGATCGTGAGGTGGGGCATTCTAATTGCTCGGTGCATTTATACCCGAAGTTCCAGAGGTACTGGAGTAGGCCAGCGACGAAGAAGAAGTCGGAGCAGAACAAGCTTAACCGCAAGGGCGGTAAGGATATCGAAAATGTGCCACCAACACACAACGCCGGTTATATCACATTTGAGCACGTCGAGGACAATATTGTAACTATCAATTGGAACTTTAATATTTTTTTCAAAATATTGTTTTTCAGAATATGAAGGAAGGTTGTGTACCGGACTGCCTACGTCTGATGAAGGAGTGTCACACCAACAAGAAAACGGGCGAGATCCAGAACCCAAAGATGAAGCAGGTTGTGGAGAGGTTGGAACACAAAACAAAAGAAGTCATAACCCAGCGCACCCAAGAGGAAGGGGGTCTGGTACGCCTATCAGGGGACGAGATCAACAACATCGTCCTCGAGGTATTTTTTTAATCAATTACTTTCTTTTTCACAATACTTATAATTTAATTTATAACAGTTCAAACATCTTTTATTTGTAGGAAATTCCTGTTTCGAAGGGACGAATTCGGACTTGGGAAACTGATCAATGTTAGGATAACACCGAAGACCGACTTGCAAGGAACGAAGCTTAGATGGAAAAGCTAATTCGAATTTTAGATACTCCACCATCCTTCTCATCGGATAGCAAGACTCAGGACCCGAGACTTTAGGATTTGAACCTATATTTCGTTTATGTAATTTACAACAAAAATCATATTTTATAATATTAATAATATCAAAATTAATTTATAAATAATTATAACTAATTATATATATATATATTTTTTATAACATAATTTTTATTTTCGTTCGGTTTTTGATTGTTTATAAACCGACGACATTATTTAATAAATAATAAATTATTATTTAATTTTGTGGTCGCTATTCGTTGGAGTTACTTACCCACGAAAACCAACATTTATCTTTTCCAAGGCAACTAACGACTCTTCAGATGACCTCCGACGACTATGGTCAAACGGATTCCGACGTACCTTTTCAACAACAACCGAAGATGTCTTCGATGATTTTTGTCGTTGGTGTTCATCGGTTTTTTCCGTAAAAAAACTGACAAAACCAACATTTTCCACCAAAGATTGCTGACGGCACGTTTTGGTTGTTTTTTGTCGGAATTTGTCATTTTCACAACGGAAACCGACGAAACCTTTCGTAGGAAACGGTTATGTTTTCTTGTAGTGTAACCTTAGAGTAATACATCATTACAAGAAGCAAAATACAGCAAATCCAAAACAAACATAATTTAAAAAACATTTAACTGGATGAGACTCTAACACTTTGGAAAATTTGGATAGAAGGTAAAGATGCGATATCAACTCTGAAAAACAAGATTATTCATGGTTCTGTTGCCACAAAAACAGTCGAACCTGCACATGAGCTCATTAGGCTGAAGGCATCAAGCTTTGGTAAAAACATACCCAAATCTGCAGGATATTGGGATGAACTTCTCGCCCAAAAAGAGAGAGAGGAAAAGACACAATTCTTACAAGAAGAATATACCAAATAATTGATCTAAGAATCTGTAGACACCTAAATTTAATATGTCCAATATCCAATAAACAATCCAAGTCTTCAAAGGTCCATAGGATATTTAAAAGAAAGAAAGAAGATGCCTTAATAAAATGTAAGCTTTTGGCCCATCATCAGATTCATCAGTGGTGATGGAAGTGGGCCAACAAAGTCCATTTTGTTGCAAAGAAAAAGTTTTATTCAAAAGATGAAGGAAAAATGGATTTCGACCATCCCAATAGTTGCAGATATTTATTCTTTAAAACATAGAGTTCTCTAGAAATGAAAGATTAATTTGCTCCTATGGTTTACTTCATTTTTTACTTTAAATAAATATTAAATACTATTTTGATATATTTTTTTATTAGTAATCTCTAAAATACTCTTATACATTTCAAATCTATATAATAAACTCACATATATTAATTTTAAACCAATACTCATTTACACACTAGAAAAATCATTTATTATTAAACGAAACTGAAAATTTATGTCAAACGAAACTAATTTATTATTTACCCATAAACATTTTAATATATGTCAAACACATGACATTCAAAAATTAATCACGTAATAGTTTGTTTTTCCTTATCATACCCAAAAACTTCAGTTATATATAAAATAATAAAATAATATAAATTAAGAGAAAAATTCTTATTTAAGAAATGAAGGAAGAGACTAAGATCATCAAATATGAAGAATAAAATAAACATTTTCAAATTGGAAGATGGATTTGAAGTATTATTGTTCAAAAATTTTCTTCAAACATAGAGTTTGAAGAAAAATTTACTTCTAAAATATTTGAAACATCATTAAAGAAAAAAATTCTTCAAACATAGAGTTTGAACACAGATTTAAAGCACCATTAAAAATGCTCTCAAATGACTAGAAAAAATGAAACTTTACTTAAATTTGTGTTCTAGTAAATTAGTTTTGAAGATGATTATTGATTATTATAACAAATATATAATTCTTGTTTTTTTGGAAAATGAAGATTTGTACCATTCTCCCAAGTCCCAAACATTGAAAGTAATACTGTTTGTTAAGTTATCTGCAATAACAAGAGAAAGTATCACCAACACTAAAACGATATGCTCTTAATCTTATGCATGTGCCATGTCGTATATATTTAAGAAGAAAAAGACGCACACACAAAATAACGAATACAATTATGTATATTATATGATCTCAAGTATGCGATTTGTAAGTTCCGAATATCTCTACCGATCAACTTATTTTTATAAGAAGTTAAGTATTGCTAGAAAAGGACTTTTCAGAGTCTTGATTAAACAATGACTTATAAAAAAGTCCAATATAATAATTAGAACCCATCATGATCTAGAGTAATATTATTATCATTCTTCAAACAAAAATTGTGTATTAGAAAAAGATTTAAAAATCATAGTTGAAATTTCAGAGCCTCTATAAAAGCCCACCTTTGCTTCACTTGTAATATATCAGCTTCAAAGATAATCCACAGGGGAAATCAAACATTGTAATTTGATACTCAAACGATGGCAACAGAATCAAGCAATACGATCGCATCAATGTCCCTTGCCGACAAGGAAGAGGATATTGTTATACCACGACCTACATCTATCACTCCTTATCCTGGACCTAAGCTCATGAACTTAGATATGGTACTCTCAACAAATATTTGTGTTAAATTTTTGTTGTTGTTTTTGTTGTCGGAAAGTTTTGAATTTTGAAACTTCTTTTTCCAGTTTCAAGGTGGGCAGAAGGAGGACTTGTATTGGGGAACTTATCGTCCTCGAGCTTATTTTGGACTTCGCGCCAGGTATTATTCGATGATATATCTTCAATGTTTGCTCCTCTACCATATCTTTCAATAAATAATGATAAGACAGATAGGATTCCAACTCAAAACTAACTAATATTTAGTGGACTATAACTCAAAAATAATTGACAACGAAAGTGAACTCATATATTAGATTAAAATGGTTTTAACTTCCAATGCGGACAAGTAGTCAGTAGTTATTGTTTGTCTATATTGTTACTCATACGTTGTTAATGACAATGCAGAGATCCTGAACCCCTCGTTGCTGGGTTGATGTGGCTCGTAAAGAGAGATGGAGAGCATGTGATGAGGCATTTATGTGAAGACAAGGAGGATCTTAAGTCATTTGGTTGGAAAGAACACAATGGAATAGATTTTGGACGACAAGTTCTGCAAGAACACGAAATGACATTGGAGACAAGTTTTGTCAAGTCTAAGGATGGAAGCCTTGGTTATGGAGGGGACTGGTCTGTTCGAATCAATGTTGAGAATAAAGCATGGTAAGTATTACTATTATATTTGGATTAACTATATATGTATGTTATTCAATTAAGTTTTTGTTTCTTTTATTGAAAATAGGCTGGATGATGAAATTAATAGAGACAGGAATCTCTTCTTCTATATAGCTGATGAAGCTATGAATCCTCTACATTTAGGGTTTAAACATACTTCTATACTGGCTTATGGTTCACGTAAAGATGTCGGAAACTGGCAGTTGCACTTAAATCCAGAGGTAGACTTAAATATATTCTAGGTCCTCCACATATTCTAATTTCTTCTTTAGCCGGAAAATTGTCCGAATACTTATAAAATTACAACTCAAAATCAATTGACATGACTGTTTCCAAATACATTTTACTATACTAGTCACATTTCATTCTTTCAAATGTAAAATTCTCTTTTGAAATTTTTATAAAAAAAAAGATGAAAATGCAATATTCTTAATGCTATATATGCTCTAACTATTTGCAGAATTCTGATGATCTCAAAATGCATTATTGCGGTTTAAAGGCTTCCAACACTGTCGATATGTCTACTCTTGTTCTGAATAATCTAAAGGTTGGTTACATCTCAGTTTTAGCAAACAAAGAAAATCCAACTATACATATATTTAATGCGTTTTGGATTACAAATTTTTCAGGAAAGTAAGTCTGGACTTCAGCTCTCTGACAAGTCTGAGACTGGCTCCAACATTTATGTTTTCCAGGTAAAATAAACAGTCAATTACCAAAAAGATAGATATGTTTATATAAATTAAGTTTGAAAAACCAGAATCCCTAATTTACTATTGTCGTGCAGATTACCACGACGACTTCGAAATCTACTATAGATCTTGCCTTCATCTCTGGTATAAAAGAAAAAACTTCCGAGATGAAGGATCGTACTAAGGAACTTACAGGTTACAAAGGCTCCTGTTATTTTCAACCATTAACATATTTATTTGCATAATTTATTTTCTAGCCAAAACAATTTGATTAGTTAGCTAATGATTATGAGCCAAGTTTCCATTTGTTTTTAAACGTTTTAGGTCTGAAACTCTCTAGTCTACTAGAGAAAAAACACTTAGCATTTGATGAAAAGTTCAAGCAATGCTACAATCTTTCTGAAAAGGTTTGAAAACTACTCTAAATTTTTTAGTCATAACTATATTCGATGTGCCTTTGAATATATGAATCTTTTTGATGATCATGTGATTAATTAATTTCAGGTTGATTGTGATACTTTGATGGTTGGAAAAGCTGCAATTGCGAACATGCTTGGAGGCATTGGTTACATTTATGGCCAATCAAAAATTGCTGACCCAAAGTATGGTTCCCTAAAGTATTGGAAAGCTGGACTCTACACAGCCGTTCCATGCCGACCTAAGTTTCCTTGGGGTTTCTTATGGGATGAAGGTTTCCATCAAATGTTGATCTGGTTCGGCTTTTTTTCTTTTTTTCGAGTAATTTTTTCGTGACTTTTACATACATTTTTAAAGTAGTTACGAAATATTCCTAACTAATTGGTGGTTTTACGAGAAAGTATCTCTTGTAAGTGGTTAAATGTTCATTTCTGTTGTTTTTCAAATCATGTTTCTCCACGTAATATTGTTAGAAGTTATGGATTCGGTCTGGTTGACAAAAAAAAAATAGGTAGCTTATTATGTGTGGTTGATTAATTAGGCGCTGGGATTTACGTATAACTTTGGAAATTCTTGGACACTGGCTGGACCTAATGAATATGGATGGATGGATTCCACGTGAGCAAATCTTGGGGGATGATGCTCTCAGGTTTGTTATATATAAACTATTTACTAATTCATCGAAGAGTAAATATTGATTTAATCAAAAGAGTTTCTTATATACAGTAAGATTAGGCCGGAGTATATCCTTCAGAATCCAGTTATTGCCAATCCACCTACACTAATTTTGGTTTTATCCGGTACGTAATAAGGTTTCATCATAAATCGACTCAAGTCCCATGCTTGAGTGTTTGACAATGCTTTCTCGACTTTCTTGTTTGGCAGATCTGATTAAAAACTTAAACAAATTTACCCCGGACGAAACAAATGACATCAAGACATTTGTAGAACGGGGATTTGCAAGGTTAGAAGCATGGTTCGGTTGGTTGTATACTACCCAAGAAGGTAACAACATGAATGCTTTTTTCTGTCTTTCAAAATGCTTTAACTAGCAATTATATCAGCAACATTGAGATCTTCTGTGTTTTCAACTGTTTGATATGATAGGGAAGGAGAAGGGAAGTTTCTATTGGCGTGGAAGAGACAGTACAGCAATTCAAGAACTAAACGCTTGTGTACGATTTCTTTTGTAAATGTCTTTTATATATTCGAGGTCCATCCACTCGTTGTCCATTAGTTTTGAGTTGAAAGTCCATGATTCCTAACTCACTACGTTATAAAATCTCTTTAATTTTCAGACTCTTGCGTCTGGCATGGATGATTATCCTCGGGCTTCAAACCCAAGTGATGATGAGAAGCATGTTGACCTCAGATGTTGGATTTATCTAGCAGCAAATAGCATGAAGTCCATTGCAGATTTTCTATCCAAAACAGAAGCAGTGGACGCTTACAGCTCAATTGTTAAGGAGCTTTCAGATTTTGATGATCTGAATGAGGTTTATAATCTGCTTACAACTAACTAATTAATTGATAAGTTTTGTGCTTATCTAACTAAACTAAATTTTCATACAACTAACAACACTATCTCTTACACCTCTAATTCCTTGTATAATAGATGCATTATGACCATGAGCTTGAGACTTACCTCGACTACGGTAATCATACCGAAAAAGTAAGTAAACTTGAATGAATTACTCAGTAGAGAAGCCTGGTTATAAACTTACATGATAAATAACTATGAAGCTTTTGTGTATTTGGTTCACCAGGTTCGGTTAGTCTTTGAAACTGGGAATAGAATCAGAGTTGAAGATGAGAAACCAGTGCTAAGATTGGTTCCTCACGTTGGTTACAACAGCCTCTTTCCCTTCATTTCTAAAATTATCCCATCTGTGAGTTGATCTACTACCTCCATAACTGTATGGTGTCTATTTCTTTATATAGACTAAAGTCCAAACTTTATTTTGGCTTAATGAAGGACTCTGTGATCCTGGAAGAACAGCTCAATATCATTTCAGATGAGAGCATGTTATGGAGCGACTACGGGATACTATCCCTTTCCAAAACCAGGTGAGTCTTCATTGATAGCATCATCAAGATCTCTCACTACTCAAGCTTCTACATATATAGGTAGCTTTGTCCTTATAAACATGTTCTTGTATTCTTCAATGCAGCTCCTTATACATGACATGGAATGCTCTGAATGAAAAGCCATATTGGAGAGGTCCCATTTGGTTGAACCTCAACTACTTGATTCTTTCTTCCTTGCACCATTACTCTAAAGGTACATTTTCAGTTAGTCATCTCTCATCGATTCGCAAACAAAGACCTCTAATATGTAACCAATAAATTCCTGCAGTGATAGGTGGACCTTACAGCAGCAAGGCAGGAGATATATACAAGAAACTAAGGAACAATCTGATAAGGTATATATATGCATAAATTGTCAAAGTTATCATTAGATATAAAGTTTGAATATGTCTAAAGATGTTTGGATTGTGGATTGCAGTAATGTGGTTGGAAACTATGACAAGACCGGATTCATTTGGGAACAGTATGATCAAACAAAAGGAACTGGAGAAGGTGGACGTGACTTCACTGGATGGTCTTCACTTATTCTCTTAATCATGTCAGAAGAATACTAGTCTTTAAGATGGCTCGATAATCTTTAATCAACAAAATAAGGCATCTATATGTCACTCTCTTTAATTTTCAACTGGAATTTCTGTGGCGTGAATTAAGAAATTCTATAGTATTTCCATTTCTCTGTTTTTTATTTCCAAGTGTTTTACCAATAAAAATGAGAGCTTGTTTGTGAGACTCTCATCCTAGAATGAGAGTTTAAGGGTGAAGAACTCACTTCTCTTGTGTTTCTTATTCTTGTTAATAAGTTTTTAATAAAGATGTATTGGGTTTACATTATTCTGTTTTCTTTCTATGTTTTCTCAATTGGTCTGACCTTCCAACCATACGACCAGAAGTGAGTTCTGTCTTGATGCAATCAGAATTCGGTTTGATTTGACTCTTATGTTGACTGGGTGCGAACCACAGTAAGGAAAATGGTTTTAAAATATATAAGAAAAACATAAATATTATGTACACACACATATTCTCTACATTAATTCCTCTTATGAGCTAAGCTTATCTCCTTTCTCTACCTTTAACTTTGTAGATATAACACTAAAAGAGCTCATACAAAACGAGACCATTGAATATGGTCTTGAACCAGGTTAAAGTTTTATAGACCCTGAGTAGATGATGTAGAAGACGCTGCCCGAAAATGCTTGTTCCCATGTTCAGCTGCCAGATGTTCTGAAGCCGGTCTCTTTGGTCTCAACTGCATAAGACAGATTTGGCTAAATACAGTCTTTGACCAAAAACACTCAATTCAATATCAATAGCTGGTAATCTGTAACAGTGTAACTGTAAGTGGTTGAAGATATGTTCTGTCTTGCTTTCTTTTGTCCGTTTCCTAACAAATTCTGTGTTCTGAAACTATATGGGGGAAATAAATGACTGCTTTGAAAGAGAGAATCAAGAGCTTTAAGGATTGAGAGTTTCTGTTTACCTTTTCTTCAGCTCGTTGATAGAAGCTGCGTATAAGTATGTTTTTTACTTCCGTAGTTATCACTGAAAGGGTAAACAAAACAAGATGAAAATGAAGAGAATCAATAGATGTAATCCATAAAGACTATTGAATCTGATTAACACCAATTTGTATTGAATTTTAATCCCTAAGAAGATTGAAGTTCAGTTCATGGAGTTCAAAAAAGGTCAGTCAGTCCTTGAAGTTCTCCATAATGATTTGACTCAATCAAAGCAAGTTCAAGATCACAACCTTAAAGATTGAAAACTTTCTACCACAAAGAATAAAAAGCCATGACTTTTATTTTACCTTGATCTGGTGGTGGAAGTGTACGATTGTGAGTAGGACGATAGGTAGTAGGAATCATCCTCTGCATAAAAAATCATGAATAAAACTCAAATCTTCAATAACAGATCCAAGTTCTTATCTCAAAGCTTATTCTAAATCTCATTTTAACTTGCCATGTTGCCATAAAAAATGAAAACTTGCATATCCATAGACCTTTTCTTAGAACTGAGCAGCTGACTAAAGCCAATTGAGACAGAATTAAGGGTTCTAAAATCAATCAAACTGGCAAAATGGCTACTTTTCTGGCTTCTCATAAGATTCCAACAGCAATATATATATATATATATATATGAACATTAAATATCAGATCAAGTTAACAACGAACTCAGATATATGTATACACATTCACAATTTTCAGGAAAATCGAACTTAGATCCGACTATAGAAGAGCTCAGAAAACATATACATCATAAAACATCTTGATTTGCTCTAAGAGTTTTATCAAAAGAAAATTATCGATGAACCCAATCCCAACGAGACGCAAAGAATTTAACTTAATCGATGATGAGAGAGCAGTAACAATGTTAAGTAGGAGAAAAAATGAAGAAGAACTAACAGAGGGATTAGAGGGATCGGAAGGACGATGTTGACTGAAATTGTGAGGATCGAAGGAAGGGAAATCTCCCAGAATCGGCGCCATTAGAATCGTGATGTTTCCTCTTCACAGCTCGTGAGACAGAAAGATAAACATTTTATTAATTAGGTCATTATCATTAAAGTTTCTTAAAAAGGTTTTTTAAAGATTTCTTAATTTATTTTATTATTAAAAATTTAAGAAACTCTTAAAAAATTCTATGAAAGTTTTTTATTTAAGAAAATTTTTAATGAGTTTTTTAACTTATTTTATTATTTAATTATTAAAATATATTTTTAATTCATTTTTCTTTTATATTATTATTTAATAATATTTAAAAAACTCTAATAAAAACTCTGCAATAATGTTGCTTTTAACCACAATAAGAAAATATTTAACCGTAATGATGATGTGCAATTAAGCATAATACAGGGGGGTCTAAACAATAACCAATCTGGTTCTACTATTCGTACACGATTCCAAAATTGTTAAATACAGTAAAAACTTACTAATGATCGGTTAGTCAGTTGTGACCCAATAGCCAAATTTTTACATAATGTAGGCATGGAGACTCAATCTCAGGTTCTGCAAATGCGTTGCCTGTGGACTTACCACCTACCACTAGGCTAAATGTCATTTGCTAAGACGAAGGTTTTGAACTATGAATTGGATATTGTTGTTTCCATAGTTGTCATGTAGTTAAATAGTTAACATCTAATCTGAATTTGATTTTAAAAAGTTGTATTTGTTTTACATGATATTGTTAAAATTTTATGTATGATTTGATATAATTGTTATAAAAATATATATTATCAAGTTTAAATAGAAATTATTTAATAAGTGGTTTTAAAATTATCAAGTTTAAACAAAAATATATATTATGATTTTAAAATTATTTTATGTAGAGGATTCGATCTCTTTGAGAATTTCTAAAGTGACTACACCACTGAACCACATGTCCTCAATATTTAAAAAATTTAGAATTAGGGATTATTTTTGTTATTATATTTTCATAAAAATGTTAGTTTTCAGGAAAATATATTTAAATGAAAAACAAAGAACGAAAAACTTGCAATTGGTGTATTTTCATAAAAAGGTAATATAAAGAAAAGTTTTGGAAGATTCGGGTTTAGAACATTAAAATTTTAAAACATTACTAATGGAAACAGAGAAAAGAAGACAACATGGAGACATCAGAATAATGATATTGGGTTTTTTTTTTCTCACTTAACAAGTTAAAACTCTTCATAAAGCCGAATCGAAATGCATGGGCCTCGGTCCAAACTGCAGTCTGGGCATGAGAGTAGTCGCGTAATTGGCTGGGCCCAATCCAGTCCTCGGAGCAAAAAATACATGCATGGTTCTATTAGCATCCACCCGAAACGTCAGAGGACGAGGTTCAGGAGGAGGACTGTTGGAAACCTGATCATGATCTGGCATAAACGATCTCATGAGCTGATTTTGTTCGTCTCTCTCCCTTTGTTCCCAGCTCTGTTGCCTCTGCGGATCGACCATCGATGGAATGAGACCACGATGCTCAGTTTTCAAGTGCTTGCTAAGCTTACAATATGTCCCAGAGAAGTTGCAGTCTTCTTTAGGACAAGACCTTGGTTTGGCATTCATGAACCTTCTTGCAGCAGTTGTCACCTTTGTCGTCTTTGCCACATCTCCTCTGCAGAGAGGGCATTTCAAGGTCTTGCCCTTCTTCTTGTTGCTTCTGACGAACTGTTTGAAACAGTTCGAGTGACGAGAACTTGTGCCGCAAATGTAAGGACGACATCCATTGATGAAGGAAGAGCAGCGTAAGAGGAGAGCATTGTGTGGAGATTCCTTGCAGATCACACATTGCACATCCTCCAATTCTGACTTGGTTGGAACCTCAGCTGCTTTGTCTTTCACTGTCCTTGAAGACCGAAGTGGGTATGGTGATTGTCTAACCATGTTGCTTGACTCCAACAGTATTTGACTTCCCTTGACCAAATGATGATTCATCAATATTTAAGCAACATAACAAATACCATAAACCAAAACAGAACATCTTGGTAACAAGGTTAATGGAATCAGCATTTGATTGAGGCTCAAAGTTCAGACCAAGACATCAAATCAGATCTACGATCTAAAATGATACACTATCTGTTAATTAATTACAAAATTTATAAAATTGCAATGTTACTGAACTAATAATTCTGAAGAATGTCATCAACTCAAGAATTAAGAAAAGAAAAAATGTCATCAACTCTGTATTGCTATTGAAATTATTTTACAGATTTAGAAGACATTTTAGAGGAGTATTCTCCTTAAAAGTACAAAGGTCTAAATGTCATGATTTCTAATGGAGTTCATTATATTTCAAAACAACTCAAAACATCTAAATTTACATAAAATCATCAAAAACTTTATGAAATCTAAATAATGTGAATCTATTCATTGTTGAACCAAAACAAATATGAATCCAGTCAGTAAATCATGTGTCAAGACAATTTTATCTAATTTCCGAGAATGAGATAGATTTACACAATTGTTCATGTTCGAGCTTATTATTTACAATAACACATATTTTCAATTCTCAGATCGTACAAAAAATTTCGAGAAATCAGAAACACAATAAAATTGATAAAACATACCATAGCAAATTCTCAAAATTCACACAAAATCATGAAAATCTATATAATGTGAGTTCTTCACTAAATCATGCGTTAAAAGAATTTCATCCAATTTCTGAGAACGAGATATATTTACAAAATTGTTCGCATATATTTTCGATTCTCAGAAATCTTCCAATAACTTCAACAAATCAAAACCCAGTAAAACTAATATGAGTTATCGGAAAACCCTAAGCGAAAATCGAACAAAAGGAAGAAATGTATATACCTTGGCCGGATTGATTTGATTTCTCAAGGGAAATTGAACACAAAACAATGCAAAACTCTTGAAATGTAATTTCAGATGATCTAGAATGTAAATTTTGATAAGAGTGTAAATTTGTGTGATACAGAAAGCCCTTTATAAGTTTTTCCTGTGCTTATCTTTACCACTTGACTAAAATATGTATCCTTTGTTTTATTCCACTTATCGACTTTCCTTATCAAAGAAAAAATAATTATCTTTACAAATAAACTTTAATTGTTTTTTTTCGCAAGAGTATTTTATTAGATATATGAGAATTGTGAGGGAGTACAAATGTGCTACACAAGCGTATCAGTATATACAATCACATCACGCACAAAAGTCCTAAGAGGACGCCATCATAGTCATTCTTCACCGGATTAAATAGCATCTTAGTTGTTTTCCCTTTGAAGCCTTCTCAGTCCCTTATTAGATATACAATTGGTAGATACGAAAATTTACTTAAATTTTTAGATACGAAAATTTATTTAAATCTAGATAATATAATATATACAAAAATGTTAGATATATATATGTATATATTGCTAATCTAAATACATATGGATAATTGACTTGTTAATTAAGATAATAATTTGATGACAAGAAGCACATTATTCAAATTTATTAGATAATAAATTACTCAAATACATTTTTTTAAAAAAAATTAGATTTTTTAAATCCGCAAAACACTCTTCAATCAGCGGAGGTAGAGCCCAAAGAATGGGTCCAATTACAGGAGCAAAAGAAAATTGAAGAATCACATAAAGAAATTCAAGTTAGGACAGATGAAATATGTGAAACAGTGACAAAACCTGGGATTGGTGATATCAGTTCTAATAGATATTATTTCTTTTTTGACGGTTTGCGAAAGGATTCAAAATTATTCTCTGGATTGGGTTGGTATTGTGTGAGCAATAGGTGTTCCGAGATGCTTATTGTATTTGCACACAAAATTTGAAGCCATCATGTGGGCAATGAAGTCCCTTCTATCTTTAGAGATTACAGAAGAAGTCTAATGTGCTTATGGCTGCAAGGAGATTCTCAAGATGATGCCAACCTTAGAGGAGTAGCCAATATTTTCACAGTACTTTGTGGAGTTTAATAACCTTAGAAGAATATTTATTATGAAGTTTTGCAAACACTTAGTTTTAGTAATAAGAATACCTCTCTTATTAATTTGTTTAGAAAATAACTCAAAACTTAACCATCTAAATTTCTAAAACTCTCTTAGTTCACAATTATGTTGCTATAACTCGACTAACATATTTTGTGTCAACACGACTTTTCTAACTCTATTTATTTTCCTAGTTAATTAGGATTAGATAACTCATATTCCTAAATAACTTTAGTACACACTTATCTTAAGTATATCCTATCCTCACCGATTTGTGAGGATTTCTTGGACATTAAGATAAGGTTGAATGTTGAAGCTTAGTCAATATTCTTCTTCTTATGTTTCAACTTCAGACTATAATCTACATTGGAAAGTTTTTTTATCGTGCTAGGGACTCGAGCTAGAAGTTAAGCGTCGAGGCACTAGGGACTGAATTGCGGCGGCGCGAGGGACTCGGGCTGGAGGTCGAGCGTGGAGGCGCTATGGAAGATGGCTCGGGACGGCTGCTCGAGTGTGGACTCGAGCGACGCGAGCGGCTGGGGGCGGATGCTCGAGTGTGGAGGATAAAGTGAGTGTCTTCTTTGATTCTAGGTGGTGGTGTTCTTGAAGAAGTTTGAAGATTTTTAAGGAGCAAGGTATGGGAAGAAGACAATAGATTCACGTGCTCCCCACTCTTGTCTTCCATTCTTTCTCGTGATGATTTGACACACCTTAGACAAAACGCTTTTTTAAAAGGAAAACAAAAATGTTACGGATACAGTAAGAATATGGTGGGTTCTCATGACTGACTCGACTAAACTACTCTACTGTCAGGGCGGGGATTAGCCACCAATTCTACTCCATAGCAGAAATTGATCACATTTTCACTGCTCACTAAGAAATTTAAACCAATAGCAGCAACATGAAAAAAATCAATGAAAATATTTACAAGGATAATGTGGGATTGCCTCCTAAGCGTGTTTGTTTATAGTCACTGAGCTTGACACACTCATCAGAGATGCGGTGGTTCATCGTGGAGAACCAAAGTTACTTTGGGTTTACTTTCGTCAGACAAGTATGGCTTGACTCTTTGGCCGTTTACTCTGAAATTTTCGCCATCCTTGTTTATTAGAGTTACATCTCCATATGGCAACATTTTCATGAATCAAAACGGACTAGATCATCTCAAGTCTAGCTTTCTGGGGAACAACTTTAGTCTTGAATTGAATAGCAGTACTTGATCACCGGCTGTGATCTGCTTGGGTGCAATCTTTTTGTCGTGAAAGGCCTTGGTTATTTCCTTGTACACTTTTGAACTTTCATAAGCCTCAAGTCTGATTTCTTCCAATTCATGCAGATTCATACGCCTTTTCTCTTGCGCTGTCTTGAGATCAAAATTTAGCAATTTTGTTTCCCAGAGTGCTTTGTACTCAATCTCGACAGGTAAATGATAAGAAGATTTTTCGTCTATTGTCAAAACCTATTATACTTATATGTCGGTTGTAGTATAATAGGTGTCAATCCAACTGGGAATGTAATTATCAATCAGGGTGCACTTAACTACTCTAATTCAAGCCAATCAAAGTGTGGCGCCTCAAAACTCGAGTCCTCATCATCCAAATCTACAGGCGAATCAACTAAAGACGGTATGTTCTGACGCCTCGAATAATCTTCCCCTGATCTTCTCATACTGTGAGCTGAAATCAATAACACCAAGAAAAATTCGTAAGAAAAGATTATAGGCGTAAGGAAATTCAAGGTGTATGAAAAGTATATATATATATAATTTCTTTTTTCTTCTTCTTTTTTTATTATTATGAAATATATCATATACGTAATATAATATAATATATAGTATAATATAATATCATATATAGTATGAGCTCGAGATGAGGGAGGAGCTCGAGTGCGTGCGCGTGGAGGACAGATCAGGTGGCCTTAAGGCGCGTGCGGCACAGAGAGCTCGAGTTGGACGCGGTGGGGCTCGCGTGAAGGAGCTAGAGTTGTTGAAGTCGAGTTTTGTCTGCTGGCGCGCGTCTCGAGTCAGCTCGTGGCGCGTGAGTGTGCAGGAGCTCGAGTGGTGGCAAAATGTGGCACGTGGGTTCGCATGCTCGAGTTTAGACTCGAGTTGGGATCGAGTGCTGGAGGAGAGCTCGGCTTTGTTGCGGCGGAGAGCAGCTTGAGACTGGACACGGCGCGTGACAGATGACGCGTGCTCGAGATGAAGGGCTCGAGTTTAGATTCGCCTTTACTCAAGTTCCGGCTCGTTTGGACTCGGCTTGACTCAAGTTTGGTTGCGGCGGGTGTGGTGGGTCAGGACTCAAGTTCTGTTGCGGTAGAGAGAGCTCGAGTTCGGTTGGCAAGGGACTCGACTAGGGGTGGACAGAATGGAAAGAGCTCGAGCTGTGGCGTCTAGGTATGTGGAGCGTGGCGTGAGGAGCTCGAGCTTGAAGAGAGAAGGAGCTCAAGCTTGGTCGAGTGGTTCCGAGCTCGAGATAGGTCGAGTGGCTTTCGGCGCGTGCGGTGCAAAAGGCGGAGATCGAGAGGGCTCGGGTTGTTCTCGAGTTCGTAAGCGGCGCAAGTGAGAGGGAGCACGATTGGTGATGAAGTTTGAAATGGAAGCTGCAAAACAAAATGAGAGAAGTGTGAGTGCAAAGGGTGTGATTATTGTGAAGGAGAAAGAGCTGTTTTAAAGAGATGAAGAGTGAAGAGCGTGGGGGACAACATCTCGTGGGAGACAGGTGATGTCTCATCACATTTCCCTCTTTTTTTTTTTACAAGACTCGACCCAGTCATGACGATACTCTAGTACTCAAGTCCTGAAAATCAAATATTAAGCCAAGCGCAAAAATTAAGTAAAATAAAAATGTAAAAGCTTAATTAGGATATGTTCAAGGATATGGATGGGATTGCCATCCAAGTGTGCTTGTTTAACGTCACTGAGTTTGACTTTCACCATTTCAAGTTTCAATTGGGTCATCGAGAGAAACCGAGGTTCTCTCGCGAATAGTCTCATCAGCTATACACTGCTTAACCCTCAGGCCATTCACAGTGAAATTGTTTCCTTCCCTGTTGATCAATGTAATAGCTCTATATGGCAAAACTTCTTTCACTAGGAATGCATCTAACCATTTAGACTTCAACTTTTCGAGGAACAATTTTAGCCTCGAGTTAAACAGTAACACTTGGTCGCCTGGCGTGATTTTCTTGTGTGCAATCTTCTTGTCGTGGAAGGCTTTTGTCATTTCCTTGTATGATTTTGAGCTCTCGTAGTCTTCAAGTTTGTCTTCCTCTAACTCATGCAGGTTCAGGACCCTTTTCTCTTGAGCAGTTTTGAGATCAAAATTTATGAACCTTGTAGCCCACAGTGCCTTGTACTCTATCTTCACAGGCAGATGGCATGCTTTTCCATACAAAAGCTGAAATAGTGTTCTTCCAATTGGAGTCTTGAAAGTTGTTCTGTAAGCCCACATGGCGTCGTCTAACTTCACTGCCCAATCACGTTTTGACACCCAAACAACTCGAGCTCAAATACCCTTGATCGGCTTGTTTGAAACCTCCACCTGACCACTAGTTTGTGGATGATAAGGCGTACCTACCTTATGCTTAACTCCATTCTTCTTCAGCAGGTTCTCAAACACTTTGTTGATATAGTGGGAGCTTCCATCACTTATTACAACGTGCGATACACAAAATCTGGGGAAAATGATGCTCTTGAACAACTTGATGACGACCTTAGCATCATTAGTTGGACTTGCCACAGCTTCTACCCACTTCGAGACATAATCCACTGTGACGAGAATGTAGCGATTCTCATGGGATGGTAGATTGAAAGGCCCAATGAAGTCGATTCTCCAGCAGTCAAATATCTCAACTTCTATAATTGGGTTCTGTGGCATCTCGTTCCTTCTGCTGATACTAGCCATTTTCTGACATGGATCACACTTGGAGATGAAATTCTGAGTATCCTTGAACATAGTCAGCCACCATAATCCTGATTGCAAGATCTTCTGAACAGTCTTGAATGTGGCAAAATGTCCACCGTAAGCGGACCCATGACAATGCTCAAAAACACCATGAACCTCTTCTTCTGCTATACACCTTCTAAATAAACCATATGCTCTTTTCTTGTATAAGTAGGGCTCATCTCATAAGTAGTGGTTGACGTCTCTGAAAAACTTCTTCCTCTGATAGGCTTCCAAACAGTTAGGCACATTACCCACGACTAAGTAGTTGACCAAATCCGCATACCAAGGTAGAATGGATCCAGCTATCTTTTTGTTGATTTGAGAATAATTTTCTTCTTCTCCTAGAGTCATGAGTTGCTCTTCTGGCATTGAATCATCAATAGGGCTTGAGTCCTCAATCGTCATTCGTGACAGGTGATCTGCAACTCCATTTTCCACTCCAGGTTTGTCCACAATCTCTAAATCAAACTCTTGCAGCAGCAGTATCCATCTCAGTAGTCTCGGTTTAGGGTCTTTTTTCTTCATTAGATATTTTATTGTTGCGTGATCAGTGTGAACAATAACCCTGGATCTCACCAGGTATGATCTGAATTTCTTAAACGCAAAAACTACAGCAAGGAGTTCCTTTTCTGTGGTGGCATACTTGGCTTGAGCGTTGTTCTAGAGTCCTGCTGGGGTAGTGTATCACGTTCAACTTCTTGTCCTTTCTCTAACCCAGGACTGCTCCAATAGCAAAATCTCTTATATCACATGATCTCGAATAGGAGATCCCAGTCTGAAACTTGGACTATTGGAGCAGATATTGGCGCATCTTTAATCTTAAGGAACGCTTCGAGACACTCGGGGGTGAAATTGAACTCAACCTCCTTGCATAGTAGGCTCGTCAGGGACTTGCAATTTTGGAGAAATCCTTGATGAATCTTCTATTGAACACAGCGTGACCCAGAAACCTTCGAATATCCTTCACTGTCTTAGGAGGTTGCAGCTGAGCCATGACCTCAATCTTTGCTTTTTCAACCTCAATACCTCTCTCAGATATCTTGTATCCCAACACTATCCCTTCTTGAACCATGAAGTGGCATTTTTCCTAGTTGAGCACAAGGGTTGTCTCCACGCACATGCTAAGCACCCTGCACAAATTTGACAAACAAGAGGAGTAGGAAGAGTCATATACGAAAAAATCGTCCATGAACACCTCGAATACATCCTCAATCGAATCCGAGAAAATAGAAGTCATACAGCGCTAAAATGTAGCAAGAGCATTGCATAACCCAAACAGCATGCGCTTGTAAGCAAAAGTGCCATAAGGGCAGGTAAAAGTAGTTTTTTCTTGATCATCCGGGTGTATAGAGATCTGAAAGAACCTGCTATACCCGTCAAGGAAACAGTAATACTTTTTACCAGACAACCTTTAAACCATCTGATCAATAAAAGGCAAAGGAAAATGGTATTTTCTAGTGGATGAATTCATCATCCTATAGTATATACACATCCTATGCCCCGTTATGGTTCTAGTGGGTATTAGTTCATCTTTATCATTCTTAACCACTGTAATACCCCCTTTCTTATGAACACAATGCACAGGCGATACCCACTTACTGTCAGAGATTGGATATATAACATCAGCGTCTAGCAACTTAAGTATTTCTTTTTTACCCACTTCTTTAAGGTTCGGGTTCAATCTCCTCTAGGGCTCTACACTAGAATGAGATTCATCTTCTAAGTGTATCCTATGCATGCAAAAACTTTGGAAAATTCCTCTAATATCCTTAAGCGTGTATCCTATGGCTTTTCTAAAACGTTTAAGCTCAGTCAAAAGCATACTCAATTCATCATCATTCAAGGCGTCATTTACAATCACAGGATAAGTAAAGTTGGGGCCCAGAAAAGTGTACCTTAGCCCTGCAGGAAGTGGTTTCAGCTCCACTTTAGGTGCCATGAGCTCAGAAAAGTCATCAGTAACGTGAGGCGTAGCGCACTCGAGCACTTACAGCTCGAGTCTCTGTCTCGAGTCTGCCTTAGATGCACTCGAGTCCAATTCCTCAATCACCGTTGAACTCTTTACTGGCATGTGACGATCCAACAGGTTTTCATAGCGTTCAGCTTCCATACTCAAATACCCCTCAGTGGCTGGCTTTGTTAAAGCAACTTTCAGTTGATCTTCTACTGTCAATTCTTCTAACAGTTCATCAGCAAGAGTGTCCATCTCGTGCACTGAGAACACTTGACCTTCGATCGTTGGTTTCTTAATCGCATCATTGATGTTGAATTTCATTCTAAGATCTGGACCCAGATTCAGCTCAATGACTTCATTCCTAACATCAATTAGCACGCCCACTGTGGCAAAAAAAGGTCTTCTAAACAACAGAGGGTCCTTAGGTTCTTCTTCCATCTCCAAGACAACAAAGTCTGTTGGTATCTCAACTCCCCCCACCTTCACATGAAGGTCTTCCAGGATGCCATGAGGGATTCTCACTGACCTATCTGCCCGAATTAATGAGATTTTGTAGGACTTGTAATCAACAAAGCCTAATCTTTTTACGACTAAAAGCGGCATGAGGCTGATTGAGGTGCCTAGATCACAGAGACACTTGTTGAATGATAAGGGTCCAAGCGAGCATTGGATTGGAAAGATTCTAGGATCACCAAGCTTTTTGGCCAAAACTTTCCTTTGGATTATGGCGCTAATCTCATGTGTCAATACGACCATAGCCTCGATTGCTTGAGTTCTCTCCTTGACTGCATCCTTGAAATTTTTTTGGTATGGAGGCATTAGCATAAAAACGTTCAGAATTGGAATCTTTACCTCAATGTCTTTCGTCTGCTTATCGAATAGCGCCTTGTACTTCTCAGTAAGCTCCTTATTGAACCTTTGGGGAAAGGGTAATTTGGGTTTATATGGTGGGAGAACAAATGGTTTACTCCTCTCTGGGGTTCCTGTAGGTGGATGGGCGTCTGAAGTGTTGGGCATAGGTTCAGTTTGGTTGGTTGTGTCGAGCTTAGGTGTGGGTTTTTCAGCAGAATGTGGTTTAGAAACAGCTCCGGGTCTAGTATGTGTCTGATTTTTGATGAGAAAATCCTCCCCCTCTTGAACCTTACTGTCTTTAGTATCATTTGAACTCTCTACCCGAATCAATAACTCGCATTCACTTCTCAGGGTAATGGCATTGTCATGATACTCTTTTGGGTTGGGAACTGCTTTCCTTGGAAGTTGGCATTTTGTCTTCACAGTAGAAGATGACGCTTGCTGACTCTCCAAGTAGTAGAGTCTTGCGTTCAGTGTCTCAAACTTGCACGTGAGATCGTTGTGAGAAGCGTCAATCTTAGAGTGCACCTCTGCAAATTTCTGCGTGACTTCAACAGCAGACGCTTTCTGTCCCTTCAGGATTTCTTGGAGTAGGCTCAAAACTTCTGGTGGTGGTGTAGCTGTTGGTGGAGTGTGTGCTTCATACCCAGGTGGTATGTTTGCAGGTGGCTGGTAACTCTTGTGATATTGCTGCTTCAGGACAAACGCCTTCGACTGGGCATGTAGGGTTTTGGGTGGGTAGGTGTGGTCTTGGGGATTTGCCACATTGTTGCTTTTATATAAGAGGTTTGGATGCTGCTTATAGTTATTGTACTGCTTGTAACCACCTCCCTGATTCTGTAAATAATCGATCTCCTCAACCTGATCATCCTCCTCATCAGGAATATGTTCATATACAGTCATGAAGTGGACATGTTTGTGTTGTACTTGCAGCAACCTGTCGATTTTTTCCAACTTGACGTTCAGGGCCTTGAGTTCCTTCCTACTGACTGTGTCTGTGTCCACTGTATTTTTAACCGTCCTGTCATAATCCTCATTATACTGTCCATCTGCATGTGCCATATTCTCCACTAGCTGCCAACCTTCAATGACGTTCTGGTTAAAGAAATTTCCATGGCTGGCGGTATCCAATAACCTACGGATGTTAGGGTGAACTCCTATGTAGAGATTGTTGAGCAGAGTCTCAGCAGGGTATCCATTATGTGGGCACTGAGACTGATAATTCTTGTACCTCTCCGAGACTTCATCAAAGGTTTCAGAATTCTGCTGGGTAAAGGTAGAGATGGCGTTTCTCAACTTTGCACTTCGAGAGTTGGAGAAGAATTTGGCGAGAAACGCAGATTTCAAACTTCCCATGAAGTGATGGAGCCTTGCGGTAAGTGCTTCTCCCAGACATGGGCTTTGTCTCCGAGAGAAAACGGGAACAACCTCAGTTTGAATGCATCCTCACTCACTCCATTATGCCTTTGGAGCCCAAGTGATCAAGCGGATCTTCAGAAGGTAGGCCGTGAAATTGCCTATTTTGGATCATAGAGATGAGAGTGCTCTTGATCTCGAAGTTGTTGTTCGTTATGGCTGGAGAACAATCTCACGTCTCTGCGTATGAGTGCTTGGTGCATCTCCAGCTCCTATTATTCGCGGTCACCTCTGTGGAGGTCCACAGGGGGAACGTGTGTGTTCGACTCTGTGTCTGCGTTCATTATCACTCGCTCTGTAAGCGTACTGTAAACTTAGTTTCTCTGGGCTCTTAACTCTGCGGTAGTTGGTTAATGTTGTCAAGAGGTTCGAGAAGATTCTGATTTCCTTGTGAACGTGTCTGCATAAACTGAGTGAAATCAAACTGAGCAGTAGGATCAAGTTGACGTACTAGAGGTTGAAATCACCTGAAACAGAACACAAAACACAGTTCAACAAGTGATTATGTAACTAAGAGTAAAAAGAACTTGAGCTTAGAAAGTTAATAATCCTAATTATAACTAGCAGAGACCCATTTGGCAACGGCGCCATTTTGATAATCGGATTTTTCGTCTATTGTCAAATCCTATTATACTTATATGTCAGTTGTAGTATAATAGGTGTCAATCCAACTAGGATTGTAATTATCAATCAGGATGCAGTTAACTACTCTAATTCAAGCCAATCAAAGTGTGGTTTCTCTCACAACCTAATTCGAACCTTTAAAACGAAAAATAAACAAAACAGTGTAGTTGTAAATAATTTAAACAGAGCAACGAACAGTAGAGTATGAAATAGAATTAATGCAAGGTGAGAAAACAGGATCCTGAGGAGTGAGTTTCATGGGTCAACGTGACTCTTAAGCTAACTAGGCGCTTGATATCACTCACTAGAGCTAGTCTCTAGGCAACGAGAACACAAATAATGAGTCACTCCCGTTGTAAACAAACTCGAGTAGACTACTAACAGACCCTATCGCCATAGGCGTTTGATAATCTAGTCAGAATGAACGATCAACTCGCTTAACGCTGATTCACACCTCAGACATTCAATCCCTCGAGCTGAGCATGTGTATCTCTGAAGTGGTTCAGTCAGACGCTCTACCAAACACTCATCAGTGTGAGCATCTTAGAACAAGCCCCAGTTAACCAGAATGAAGCTAGTGAGATAACACCAAATTAGAAAAGACTTTACTAAATATAACCCTAAGTGACCTAGAAAACCCAAGCATCACGCATACCTAACTCATCCTCACGAACCCTAGGTGAGTACTCAGAACTCATGAGTTTAACAATAAGCACGAATTCAACGTTTGATTGCATCAATAAAGAACTCGAACAAGGTATGAAATCAACGCTGAATCTGAAACTGAATTGCATAAAAATAAACTTGAAATCAGAAGGGTGCGTTTGATTACAAAGCTCTAAGTTCGCAAGAAAAATCGATTGTAAAAACTCGGGTTCGGGTTTTCAACATGTAAGAATATTTATACTAAACTTATAGCAAAACCCTAGATAGACTCGGCCTAATACGCAATGGATTTTAGTCTCAGTTTAGCCAAATAGTGAAAAGAGTAGTAGTGTGTTTGAGCTGACGCGTGTGAGTGGGCAGTCGGTTTGAGCTCGAGTGTGTGAACTCAATCCGGCGCGTGTGAGTGGGCACTCCATTTGAACTCGAGTGTGTGAACTCGATCTGTCGCGTGTCAGTGGGCACTCGGTTTGAGCTCGAGTGTATGAAATCGATCTGGTGCGTGTGAGCTCAAGCTGGCGCGTGAGTGAGCTCGAGCTGGGGCTCGAGCTGGCGCGTGAGTGAGCTCGAGCTGGGGCTCGAGCTGGCGCGTGAGAGAGCTTGAGCTGGGGCTCGAGTACAGCTCAAGATGGGGCTCGAGTACAGCTCGAGTACAGCTCGAGATGGGGCTCGAGTACAGCTCGAGCTAGCGCGTATCTGGGCTCGAGCAGGGGTTCCTCCTTGTCTGCTTCCAGTACCTGAAAACTCACAAGACGTAGTATGTATGCATATGCATGTGAATGTGTATGAATGAGACTATCTAGACTCCAACTAGATGAGAATGTATCAGAAAATGTACGTATAATATACCTAAATGATGCTCCTAAGACGTGCTAAAAACGTGTATATCAGTAAATGGCATGATTTTTCATACAGTAGCTTAAACGGAGTTCTTACAATAGGAGTTTTGAAAGCCTTCTATAAGTCCATAGTGTGTCATCCAATAATTTAGCTACCCAATCTCGTTTTGACACTCCCACTACTCTGGCTAAGATAACTTTGATTTGCTTGTTTGAAACTTCTTCTTGCCCACTTGTCTGTGAGTGATAAGGTGTAGCTACCTTATGCTTAACTCCATATTTTCTCAACATATTCTCAAATACTTTGTTAATAAAGTGGGAACCTCCATCACTAATTACCACTCGAGGTACTCCAAACCTCGAGAAAACGATGCTTTTGAACAATTTCAGCACAACCTTAGCGTCATTCTTTGGACATGTTATAGCTTCAACCCACTTCAAAACATAATCTACTACATCCAGAATGTAGCTATTCTTATGCAAAGGTGGATTGAATAGCCCCACAAAATCAATGCCCAGCAGTCAAACACCTCGATCTCTAAGATTGGATTTTGTGGCATCTCGTTTCTGTTGGTGATGTTTCTCATTCTTTGACACGGATCACATTTGGAGATAAAAAATTGAGTATCTTTAAACATTTTTGGCCACCATACACCAGATTGTAGACTTTTTTTAATTTTTTTTAACGTGGCGAAGTGACCACCATAAGCTGACCCATGACAATATTCCAGAACACCTTGGACTTCTTCTCTTGCAATACACCATCTGAACAAACCATCAGTTCCTTTCTTATACAGGTAGTGCTCATCCCAGACTTCTCTCCAGGTTTATCTACTACTTCCATGTCAAATTCTTACAACAGCAGTATCCATCTCAGTAGTTTAGGCTTTGCATCCTTTTTCTTTATTATGTATTTCAAGGCTGCGTGATCTGTATGAACAATCACCTTGGACCCAACCACATATGATCTGAACTTCTGAAATGCAAAGGCTAATGCAAGAAGCTCTTTTTCAGTTGTTGTATACTTGACTTGGGCGTCATTAAGTGTTCTACTGGCGTAATATATCACGTTTAGCTTTTTATCCTTTTTCTGACCCAGAACTGCTCCTACAACAAAACCACTAGCATCACACATGATCTCAAATGGCAGCGTCTAGTCTGGGGCTTGGTCTATTGCACCAGTCATGAAAGCTTCTTGAATTTTCAGAAATGCCTCAAGACAGTCAAAACTGAACTCGACCTCCTTGCATAGTAGGCAACTCAGCGGTCTTGCAATTTTGGAGAAATCTTTGATAAAATTCCTGTAGAACCCAGCGTGACCCAGAAAACTTTGAATATCCTTCATTGTCTTTGGAGGTTATAGCTGAACCATGAATTTAATATTTGCATGATCAACCTCAATACCCTTTTCAGAAATCTTGTGTGTGAGCACTATACCCTCTTGAACCATGAAGTGACACTTTTCCCATTTTAGCACCAAGTTTGTCTCCACACAACTGTTGAGAACCCTGCACAAGTTCAACAAACAGGAAGAGAAAGAAGAGCCATACACGGAGAAATCATCCATGAATACCTCAACCGTCTCCTCTATTAAATCTGAAAGATGAAAGTTATACAACATTGAAATATAGCAGGAGCGTTGCATAAGCCAAAAGGCATACTACTTGTTGGACAGTCTCTCTAGCATTTGATCTAAAGGGTAAAGGGAAATGATCATTCCTAGTTGATGAGCTGACTTACCTATAGTCAATACACATCTTATGTTATGTTATGGTTCCAGTTGGTATCAATTTGTCCTTATTATTCTTAACTACAGTGATACCCCCTTTCTTAGGAACACAATGCACAGGTGAAACCAAAGATATCTTACATGAGTTGTACTCAGTGAAGCTCAATCTCTTTGCAATCAAAAGTGGCATAAGGCTTATTCATGCACCAAGATCGCATAAACACTTGCTGAAGGATAAAGGTCCAAGTGAGCAGGGAATTGTGAAAGTTCCAAACTCACCAAGTTTTTTCGGTATCACTTTCCTTTGAATGATGGCGTTGATTATGTGAGTGAGCACTACCATACCTTCAACCTCTTTTGTCCACTCCTTGATCGCATCTTTAAGAAACTTTTGGTAAGGAGGCATTAGCATAAAAGTATCTAGTATTGGGACCTTGAGCTCAATGTCTTGCATTTGCATGTTAAAGAGTGCTCTATACTTCTCAGCTATCTCCTTTATAAACCTCTATGGAAAAGGTAATTGTGGTTTATAAGATGTAGGTATAAACGGTTTAACTGTTTCCAGCGGTGTTGACTGCTTTTGAGCATCAGATGGTGTCACTCGAATGTCACACTCGAGTTGAATTTTAGGAGTGGCCTTTTCTACTGATAGTGGAGAAACTTGAGTGGGGTGAACTCGAGCTGCAGGGTCTAGTTGACTATGTAGGGATAAATTTTCAGCCTAATCGTTAATGAGATTATCCTCCTACTCTTAAGCCATATTTTCCTCAGTATGCTTTACACTCTCTGTCGAATCAATAACACACGTCCACTCCTGAGGGTAATGGCACTAGCGTGATATGTTTTTGGGTTTTGGATTGCTTTTCATGGGAGTTGCCCACTAGTCTTGACTGGTGAAGAAAAAGCTTGTTGGTTCTCAACAAACTTGAGCCTTGAATTCATTGTTTCAATCTTACAATTTAGGTCATGATGTGATGCATCTATCTTGGAATGCACATCTGCGAATTTCTTGTTGAGTTCTGTAGTTGTTGTTGTCTAGCCTTTTAGGAGTTGTTACAGAATATCCATGACCTCTCTCAGTTGTTGAGGAGCAGGTGGAGGTGGACGTTCATAACTTGGCAGCACTTTTGTAGCGGGCTGAAAACTCTGGTGATATTGTTATTTAGGATGTAAGTTTTAGGTAATCCTTGTTGTTGCTTGGGTGGGTAAACTTGGTCATGTGGATCAGCAATGTTGGTGTTTCTGGTGATATTGTTGTTTAGGTATGACTTCCTTGATCTGATCATTCTCCTCGTACTCGACGTCTTCGTGGCAGACTAGGTGAACTGGTTTCTGATGTACTGATAGCAGTTTATCCAACTTCTCATTTAGAGTCTTGATTTCTCTTCTACTCACTGATTCAGATTCTACTTTACCCCTTACAGTTTTGTCATATTCCTCGTTGTACTGCCCATCAGCTTGAGCTAAATTCTTCACTGACTCCCAACCGTCATCAATATCCTTGTTAGAGAAGTTTTCATTACTTGCAGTATCTAGTAGCATGCAGATTTTCAAATGAACTCCTCGGTAGAGGGTACTAAGTAGGGGCTTAGTGCTAAAGCCATGATGAGGGCATTGGGATTGATACGGTTTGAAACGCTCCCAGGCTTCGGAATGATTTGCCATTCTTCTTAGGAAAAGCTAGAAATTTCATTTCGAAGTTTTGTTGTTCTTGAGGTGGAGAAATACTTGGTTAGAAAAGCTCTTTTACACTCATCCCATGAAGTGATATTCCCTATAGGTATGTGCTTTTTCCAGAGGCGTGTTTTATCTCCTAATGGAATGGAAACAATCGAAGCTTCAAGGCATCCTCAAAAACTCCATTAATTTTAACCATGTCACAAAGCCTTTCGAATTCATCTAGATGGTCAAGAGGATCTTCAGCTGATAACCCATGAAATTTGTTATTCTGGATCATAGCAATTGTACCGCTTTTGATCTCAAAATTGTTGTTTGGAATAGCAAGAGGTACAATGTCGTGTCTCAGAGTATGTGTGTTACGCGCATCACCGACCGCTATTATTGTAGCCTTTCTCTCGTGAAATCCGTTCGTAGGCAAGTCTTGTGACGGATGATGTGTGTTCGATGCGGCTGGGTGATCCTCTGACATTATGTTTTCTAACTAAAAGTGGACACGGTTTCTCTATTTTCTCAACTCACATGGGAGTCGGTTGATGTTGTTGCGAAAACTGAGAAGGTTCTGACTACATTTGGATCGTGTATGCATACAACGTGTGAACTTAACCTGAGCTGTAGGTGCAAGTCGAGTTTAGGGTTGCGATAGCACCTGAAACAAAAACAGAAGAAGAGTGAGTTATTAATTGGTAGGAAGAAGAACTTGGTCTCAAAAATTTATTAATCCTAAATGTAGCTAGCGGAAACCTATTTGGCAATGGTGATATGATCATGAAAAGCAGCAAGGAAGCTAAGAAGAACTTGGAGCTAAGCAATGAAGATCACGAGAGAGCTTTGGAGATTCAGTCGGTCCAATTACAAGATCACGGGCTAAAAAAATCAAGGAGAGCATTTGTGGATTTATTTAAGGTCTTTTGGACAAAGAACAATATAAGAAATTCATTTGACTTTATATTTGTCAAGTCCAAACCACTTTGAACCTTTTACAAGTCCAAGAGAAGTCTTAAATCAAGTCTTAAAGTCTAACTCATGAATAGTGACGAATTTGGAAGACTAAAAGATATTTTTGAGGCCAAAAGTTCAAGAGTCCTTCTCATTCAAGTCATAGTAAATTGTGACATTTACTTGTCATTTACTTAGTAGTCTTTACTCTTCATCTTTAAGATATTTAATAAGTTCTAGAGGAATCTAGAGAGTCTTTTATTTTCTTTATAAACTCATGTAATTCTTATTTGTGAGGATCCAACTTTTTTATCAATAAATTTGAGAGTGATTCTCTTTTGTTCTTGGTGAACTTTTTGATCTTTCTTGGTGTGTCATATCCAAGAGATCAAACTGGTTTATCAAGTGATTTTCATCACATTTGTGTGGCTATTCCTAGCCATTGAAGTGAAGGGGCGAGTCGTAACAGCAACAATCTTCGGTTTAATATACTAAATGTGGGGGCTGCTCGAGTCAAGATTTCGTGGTTCCACCACCTTGCTTAATTGAAAGAGAGTTGAAACAAAAACAATCTTAGGTTTGATATACCTAAGTTGGGGGTTACTCAAATTCTTGGAAGACCAAGGACTATCCTTACAACTTGGAGTGACGATTCCTTCGGAATTCCGCGTTATTTGGTATCAGAGCACACTTCCAAGTTAGTTAATCTTTCATTTTCTATCTATTTATCTTCTATCTTTTCATCTTCTACCTTTCGAACTTCTATCTCTTCATCTTCTATCTTTTCATCTTCTATCTTTCTAACTTTTATCTTTTCATATTTTCTTTTTAATTAATTAAAAAAAAACAAGAAAAAGGAATATCTAAAATAAAAAATAAAAAAAACTATTCATCTTCTATTATTTATATTAAAAAACAAATCTTACTTGTTGTTTGTTTGTGTACCAAGATCTATCTAATGCTTGAGTTGTGTGATACTTGTTAGACCATTGACCCTTGAGGAAAGCAAATCAAATAGTGTTTGATTAGTTCTATAAGAACATTTTGAGATTCAAAAAGAGAGGGAAAAAGGTGTAAGGTTGTGAGAACATTTGAGAGAAAACCCAATAATTTGAGGGAAACACTTGTGTGTCAAACACTTGAGAGATTGTGAGGCATTTTTCTATTAACAAATAATTTTTTTACAGGTTCCAAGTATGTCAAATGACAATAACGACAATCTGGAGGGTGAGGAAATATAAGAAATTCCAAATCTCCAAATTCAAGCTTTGATAGGAGAGATGACTCGTTGGTTGAAAGTTGAGATGGAAGCAGTCAATAAACGTTTGGATCAAGTTCAAAATGAGATAACACTTAGGCAACAACCTCGGCTGTCTAACGTACAAGGATATTTACCACTGGCGAATGTACAAAGAAGCGGTGTTGACTACTATGGTCGAGATGAAAACTCATCTAGCTTGATTCGAAGGAGACTTAGACGAGCTAGGGAAGAAATAGGTTGGGTTGAAGATAATTTAAGGGGACTTAAGCTGAAAATTCCATCATTTCAGGGAAAGAACGATCCATATGCCTATCTCGAATGGGACAAAAAGATTGAACTTGTTTTTGATTGTCAAGATTATTCCAAGCTCAACAAGGTACAAGTTGCAGCCACTGAATTTTATGATTATGCTATTAATTGGTGGGATCAAGTGGTGACAAGCAGGAGAAGAAATAAAGAAAGACCCATTGAGACTTGGGAAGACATAAAAACTTTGATGAGACGACGGTTCGTTCCTAGTCACTATCACCGAGAGTTACATCAAAAACTTAGGAGATTGGTGCAAGGTAACTGAAGTGTGGAAGATTATTTTCAAGAGATGGAAATACTTATGGTGAGAGCCGATATATACAAAGATCGTGAGGCTACCATGGCCAGATTTCTTAGTGATTTGAATCGTGAGATCCAAGATCAAGTAAAGATGCAACACTATGTGGAATGTGAAGATATGTTGCATAAGGCTATCTTGGTGGAGCAGCAGCTCAAGAGGAAGGGTAGCACACGTCAAACTTATGGCATGTGTTCTATTACTCAACGTCCTAGCTACTCACACGAAGAAAAAACTGTTCCAAAGCCAAAGTTTGAATCCAAGCCGAATACTAGCCGACAAAAGGTCAAAGGTAAAGTTGAACCCTCTTCTACAAGAAATCGTGATGTGTAATGTTTTAAGTGTCATGGCAGGGGACATTATACAAATGAATGCTCAAATAAGAGGGTCATAGTACTTATAGCCAATGGAGAGTACGAAATCGAAGAAGAAGTGGTTTCAGATTCTGTGTCATCTCAAGATGAGCTGGAGTTACCTGTAGCCAAAGGTGATCTTTTGGTAGCTAGAAGGTGTTTGAGTGTGCAAGGTAAACTAGAGGAGAACGTGCAGCGTGAGAATCTATTCCACACGCGATGTCTTGTTCTTGATAAGGTGTGTAGTCTTATAATTGATGGAGGGAGTTGTACGAATGTGGCAAGTACAACACTTGTGGAGAAATTGGGATTGACTACTCAAAAACATCCCAAGCCGTATAAGCTTCAATGGTTAAATGAGTTTGGAGATCTCAAAGTGTCAAAGCAAGTTGTGGTTCCATTTAGCATTGGGAAGTATAAGGACGAAGTGATTTGTGATATTGTGCCAATGGAGGTTGGACATATTCTTCTTGGGAGACCGTGGCAGTTTGATCGGAAAGTCGTTCATGATGGTATCACCAACAAACATTCATTTGGTTATAAGAGGAAAATTGTTACACTTGTTCCTATGACTCCTAATGATATTCACCAAGATTATTTGCTTCTAAAGCAACGTGAGGAGAGAGTTATGAGTGACTCAAACACAAAACACCAATAAGAGAGAGATTGAGAGAGAAACCCCAAAAAAATAGTGAGCTTAAGAGTGAAACATACAAAGAGAGAAAAGAGAGAAAACACCAAAATTTCTTTGTGAGGTCAAGTGAGATAAAGAGAGCTTTGGTTTCACATCAACCTATATTTTTACTTATGTATAAAGAGGTCTTTATGAATTCTACTAACTTTGACCCCGATTTGCCTAGCGGTGTTTCTTCTTTGTTGCAGGATTTTGGAGATGTATTTCCGGATGAGAACCCAAGTGGTTTACCTCCAATCAGAGGGATTGAGCATCAAATAGACTTTGTACCCGGGGTATCAATTCCAAACCATCCATCCTATAGAACCAATCCGAAAGAGACCAAGGAGTTGCAAAAGTAAGTGAGTGAGCTGATGGAGAAAGGATATATCCGTGAGAGCATGAGTCCATGTGTTGTGTCCGTTTTACTAGTTTCTAAGAAGGATGGAACTTGGCGCATGAGTTTTATTGTAGATCTATCAATAATATCATGGTAAAGTATAAACACTCAATTCCTCTCTTAGATGATATGTTAGATGAGCTGCATGGTTCTTGTGTCTTATCTAAAATTGATCTTAAGAGTGGATATCACCAAATTCGAATGAAAGAGGGTTATAAATGGAAAACAGCTTTTAAAACAAAACATGGTCTTTATGAGTGGTTAGTCATACCTTTTGGATTAACTAATGCACCCATCACGTTCATGAGGTTAATGAACCATGTTTTGAGACATTTTATTGGTTTGTTTATGGTTGTCTATTTCGATGATATTCTGGTTTTTAGCAAAAGTTTGGAAGAGCACAATGACCATTTGAAATCGGTTTTAGGTGTACTAAGAAATGAAAAGCTATATGCTAACTTGAAAAAGTGTACCTTTTGTTCGGATAACCTTGTATTTCTAGGCTTTATTGTAAGTGCACACGACATTCAAGTAGATGGGAAAAAGAAAGCTGAGATGGTCAAGAAGCTTCATAAAAAGACGAGGCTTAACATTGAGCAAAAGACTAAGCAATATCAAAAGCAAGCTAACAAAGGAAGGCGTGAGAAGAGCTTTACACCCGCAGACTTAGTTTGGGTTCACATGAGGAATGAACGATTTTCAGCTCAAAGGAAGTCTGAGCTAATGCCAAGGGCCATTGGGCCATTTTGAGTCTTGGAAAAGATCAATG
>JAKUCM010004725.1:0-16082 GCA_023374145.1 Lepidium sativum | reverse complement strand
GAGAGAGAGAGAGGTTCTAAATTTGTATACCCGAAAAGTCACACACTAATCCAAACCAAAATTGAATCAAGAACCGAATAGGTAGCTGATATATTTTTATTAAATTTAATCGTTTTAGTATTTTTTTCTATCAAATCTATACTAATTTTGAAATTTTATATACATCTAAATAGAAATATCTGAATGCAAATTCGGTATATATCCAAAATGAACCCGATCCAAAAATTAAAAAATCTGAATAAATCCTAAATTTATAAAACCAAAAACCTAAAATTCGTATATACCCGACTCAAACCTAAACAATACCTAAATGCTCAGGCCTAAACTATCTCATCAACAAATCTGGAGAAAAACTAACTTTGCGTAGCCTCTATTATAACACAAAATCTATTATGTAAAATAACTAAACCTTACTATTTGCAACGTAACATAGATTTATTACACAATTTGAAGTTAAATTTCAGTGGAAAATTTATCTCGTCCAATTATGTAGTTAAATTTTCTTTCTTGAAACAATTATGTAGTAAATTATATATTGCGAATTTTTCTAAATATAATGGTCATATATAATTGCCCATGGTTATAAAATGTGTATTTAGTTAAATCATCTCTAAAAGACACTATATAATTTCAAATATAGAGTTTTTGTTCTCCAAAAATAAATTTTAAAACTTTAAATTTGAAGTTTTGGGTAGTAAAACTTCATAGAGTGTCACTACTCAAAATTTCAAATTTGAAGTTTTATATTTTATTTGCATTTTGGTCATTACAATTATATATTTTATTTATGATTCTTAAATATTTTCTCATTTCTCATTTTATTTTAAAAATTTAATATTTTTTATATCTCATAAATCTTTAAATTTATTTCTATAAATTTAAGTTTTACACATAAAATAAAATTAATATTAAAACAAGATTTATATTATTTTAAAAGTAGGATTAGACAACAAGAATATAACAAAACAAACTTAATAAAAAAAAACCTTTTAGAAAGGGACATGAAGATTACAACAATACTAGTAATCTGGTAAAGTTCCTCCGGAAACTCCAAAATATTGTCCAAACAAATTTTGTGTAACCGAAGGTGGTTGTTGGTGTTGTTCTTGACGTCTTTTTGTACAATTCTTTCTTGTTCCGAACGAATGTACTCACGAGTATTAATATCACCGATAGAAGCTAAGTCTTTTAGCAATATTTTATTTTCCTCTTTTATTTCTTTTAAATTTTGCTTCATTTTGTATTCGCAATTCAAGCATCTCATGATTTTTTCCCCTGCTTGTTGAAATTTCTTTTAAAAGATTAAGGATTTGTTCATTTGATGATATCAAAGTATCAGCAGTCATATTATTACCTTCGGTAGTCTTCGTTACTGGAAGAAGGTGGTTTTGCATGATATAATGACGGCATGCATTATAATGCATAACATGATAATTGAAAATGAATGTGATATCAATGCACCGATAAAATATACAAGATCAATGGCATAAGCAACGGTTGAAATGGCAGAAAATGAAGATTTCCGTTTTCAACAATTTTTAGCTCGTAATCTACAAATTAAAAATAAAGAGAGTCATTTATTACTTCGAAATGCACTACTTGATCACATATGAGAGCATTACGGAAATAATTTTATGGAATAATATGGTATTTTTTGTAATGTAATATTTAATTATGTATTTTTATTTCTGGTTCTATATTTTAATGTAAGTTTTTATTACTTAATCTTGCTATAATATTTTTATATATGTGTGAGTTATTTATCAAAAGTTTTATGAATTTATATTAGTTGTAACAAATATAAAGACCATTGTATAAAATGTGAGTTTTGAAGTTTTACTTTTGGAGAGAAACATTTTAAAATTTCAAATATAGATTTTGGGAAACTTCAAAATAGAGATTATTTTTGGAGATGTTGGGCTAGTTGGGTATGTCATGATGTTGAGTAAGGTTACACGTGTCCCTCTATTTTACATCGCATTTAATTAGAATGTAGTTATCATTTAATTCATGTGGTGTAACTAATAACTTACTTCTCTTTTTATGGAACCAACAATCTCTAACCAAAATCTTAAACTTAATTTGATTATGTACACCGAAGTAAAGTTACATGTTTCCAAACGATCTCTTCTTTTTCTTCATTACTTAGCCATATACAGTTAAATGTCCACAAATTAATAATGTTGAGACTTTGAAAAATTATTAATTTAGAGAAATATTAATAATTTGTAAATTAATATTATTCATTTATAGAAAAATCTGTAAGAAAATATAAATATTCATTAATATAAAATAAAAAAAAATTTATGGCATATATTATGAAACTTCTTTGTTTAAACTTTCATTTATTTTGATGTTTACATATTTTATACAAAAAATATGTTGATATTCCATTTTTCTTTTGACTTCCATTTTAATGTATGAGTTTCATATATATATATATATATATATATATATATATATATATGTATGTATATATATATATATATATTAATGGTTATTTGATATGTTTTTCACTCTTACATCTTTTCTTAACACACATCCTAGCAATGACTTCTCATCTTAAAGGTGTTACAAAATCAACCATGACATATCAAATACGAAAAGAGTTATCTGAGTACAAAAGAGACCATATCACAAGCACTCAAAAAGATATGAAATTGTGGCTTGAAGAAATATTTCATTTAAAAGTTAGTCAAGGTACAATCTCAAACACACCCAAACGATCATTTGAATATCTTTCTACAACCAAATATAATATCAAGCGGCACAAACCAGGAAAATATCCAGAATGAAAAGAGTTGTTTTTGAGTGGTTTCTCCAATACCAAGACTGAGTAAATATGATGGGAGAACTAATTTTAGAGAAGGCAAAAGAGACAATTAAACTTATCTACCCTCAAGATAATGTGGAACACCAATTTTCTCAAGGTTGGCTTGAAAAATTCAAGTTACGACATGGTATCAAATTATTTCGTCGTTTTGGAGAAAGTTGTTCAGTGGATGTGCAAGACATGGAGAAGAAACTATCAGCTATAAGGGAAAAATAGAGAAGTTCTCTTTGAAAGATGTTGTTAGTATGGATGAAACTGGTTTGTTTTACAGATTACAAGCTGATCTATCTCTTGCTAGAGAAGAACTTGAAGGAAAAAAGCAAGACAAAGAAAGACTAACAATTGTTATTTGTTGCAATGAAGATAGGTCTGAAAAAATTCCTGTATGGATCATTGGAAAATTTGCAAAGCCATGCTATTTCAAGAATGTGAACATGAATATCTTGAATTTTCATTATCGTGCTAACAAAAGAGATTGGATGACAGCTATGATTTTTGAAGAATATGTTCGTTGGTTTGATGAGATCATGCATGCTAGAAGAGTTTTGTTAGTGGTAGATAATTGTCCAGCACATGCGCGTAATATTGAAGGATTACGTAATGTTGAGCTATTCTTCTTACCACCCAACATGACATCAAAAATTCAACCTTGTGATGCTGGAATAATAAGAGTTTTTAAGATGCACTACCGAAGGACATTTTACTGTGAGATTTTAGAAGGTTACGAGTTGGGACAGCGGAATCCAAGTAAGATCAATGTTTTGAATGCTATCAATTTTGCAGTATCGGCTTGGACAATTAATGTTCATCAAGAGACATTAGCAAATTGTTTTTGACATTGCAAAATTCGTTCAAAGGAAGTTTTATGAGGAATTTCAGAAGATGGATCAGCTTAGGATAACTTTATTGATGAACTGGATCTCAATATATAATTTATGGATCTCAATAGTCTACTTGACTATCCAGGTGAAAATGATACATATTATGAAATATAGACTTTAGATGAAATTCTTCCTTCTGTAATTAATGATGATGAAGAAGTCAAAGATAATGATGAAGTATTTGAACCAGTTACACGTCATGAAGCAATCATCACGTCTAGAACTCTTCCAGAATTTTGGATACAGATCGAAAAGACAAAAGCATAAGTTTTAGAAACAATAAGAAAAATTATAGACGAGCTCCAACGAGATTCCAACTTCAAAATATATACAAACAACACTAGAATTATATTTTACTAAATTATCTTAAGAATAATTATGTATGCCTAATATTTAAAATTATTAATTTATGATATTATTGAGACTATATTTTTATATAGGAGTTTCAAAATAAATATTATCTTATTAATTTATTAAATTTGATCAAATTTTATACTAACTCGATTTGGAACCAGATAATTTTATTAATTTATAGAGATTATTAATTTATGGAGGTTCTATTGTATTATTAAGAGTAATTAAAGCAATAATATGTTTTGATAAAATAATTGACTAAGTAACATATACTTTACACTTTACAAAATTAAGTAAGTAACATAGCCCATAATAGTATTAATACAAAAATAACTAATAAAAAGTTAACATGGTATCTAAAAAGAGCATTTAATGTCCAAAGATATTCTCGATCTCCTCTGATGACCCTTCAAATAAATATTTTATTATATTTTAAATAAATAGGTAACACATAATGTAAGTGATAATTAGATAAGTATCAGATAAAAAATAATTAATAGTTAAATATTTTATATCATCTGATAAAAAAATAGATAGAAGTTAATGAGACTAATATAATGTTATTAATTATAATAAATACAAATATTTAAATTAAAGATATTTTAGGCATTGCAACAAAAATAAGTGATATATGTTTTATTTTCTAAATCACTTGTTGCATGCTAAGTAGATAACAAGTTTGTAAGCGCCACATAGAACTGCCTCTTCAAAGGTAATCAAGCTTATGCATCTCAATACACGAGCATCCTTCCAATCCTACTTCAACATGGTAGTATATAAGGAGTGGAATATATTACACTCGGGGATGTCATGGACACACTCGATGGTATGTGGCAATGATAATAACTTAATAATGGATAAGCTAATACTAATAACTTAATAATTATTGAATAAAATAATACTTATAAGATATTATAAATGTTAAATGATAATTATTGTAATAATGATAATAACTATATTGGATGTTTAAATCAGTAGTTAACAAATAATTTAATTGATAACGAGATAATTATCAGATAAAATAATAGTTATGAGTAATTATTTAGTTATTCATTAAACATTTGTGCCTCCAGTGCGATATTTGGAATACGGACGTTTAAACGTATGATAAATACAAACGTTTAAATACGGTTCCAACATGTTTCTTCATCGATTCAATAAAATTGGCCGCGGATAAGGCTAGTATAGTGATGATAGTGGTCGGAGCTACGACGGGGCGTGTTCAAAAGGTTGGCAGACCTTCACAAATTCAGGCCTAACGATAATGTGGCCATTATTGTGGAGTTTTATAGGTTTAGTTGACTCTTAATTAACAAATATTATCCTATTAGTACTTATTTTATTTGCTAACTAATATATTACATGTCAACTAATATATTACCTACTAACATATATATATATATATAATACGTTAACAAATAATTTATCTGTTAACTCAACAATCTTTTAAACCATCTTTTGCATTTCGTGTGAAGGTACATCGCGAGGGACAAACACAACAGAGATCAACAACTCGTTTTTGACTCAGTGAGTCGGTTTCCATTCGAATTTACTCTAGATCACCTAATTAACTTTGGCAAAAAAGAAAGAAGAAGCATTAGTGAAGCATGAACATATGAAACCATTAAAGGACTAATATTTATCAACCAAACCCCATATAAGAAAGTATAAATATATGATCCTTTATCACTCATCCTATCTGCAAACTAATATATTATTTGCTAACAACTATATGATCCGTTAACATATACTTTATATGCTAACTCAATAACCTTTGTGAACCATGTTTTTCGTTTTGCGTTTTTAATCTTTTAGAAGCAAAAAAAAATCATAACTCTTAACTACTACTCCCTCCGTTTCATACTAGTTGTCATTCTACAATATTTCAAATATATTAATAAAATAGTTAAATGTTCTATTATGCTATTGATTGACTATTAGAATTCCAAACCATTTAATATTTTATTTATTTAATTAGTGTCAAATGATGTCATTTCATATTAAAAATGCATTGAAAAATGAAAATGACAACTAAAATAAAATAAAAAAATTAACCACCAGTGACAACTAATATGAAACAGAGGAAGTACTTTTTATTTTAAAAAGTGTTATATTGGCTACAAGTTGTTTGTGAACAATATGCTGATTACTATCAATTATTATTTTGCTTAAAAAGACTTTTACAAACAATTTTTTCAAAAATTATCTACAAAATGTCATTTGAATTTATTTAATTTGTTTGAAAATATCATTTGCAAAAGAAGATATTTATGGTTATTTGGGGAATAACCATCATTTGAAAAAACAAAATGACGTTGGGAAACAATTGTAAATACCTTTGTTTTTATATTTTATGCAAAATTATAATTAAAATAGAAAAATCATCATTCGCTAATATAAAAATCTTATTTTAAATATAGTTGTAGTCTATATTTTTATATATCAAAAATTGTTAAAACAATATGTTATTTGTTAGTTTTTAGAATCATTATTTTAAATTAAATTTTATATATTAACTTTTTATCTCATTACACTATTCAACTGGTGTAGTTTTACCAATCAAAATTAATATTCAAATGATCTTCATTGAAAATCTTTTCTTCCAAACATTATTTTCAAACAACTATTTTCAAACGTCCCATTTTCAAACAACTTTTGTTTCAATTGTTCATACAGATGTTTTAAATTGTGTTACCAATCGTACACACAGAATTTAGAGAAAAAGTCAAATTTATATTATAAATGGCTTATACATATTTGAATGTAAAATTAAATGTACGTTATAAATTGTGACTACTAATATTATGAGAGTAGCTTGAACTATTTTTTTGGGGTGGTGCAGCCTACGAATAGACCCTCACTTCCAAATATTCAAATAAACCAAAAGTATGAGTTAATATCCATGTAGGAGTGATTAGGAAAATGTGTATTAGTTTCGAATAACAGGGGTATCAAACTTACAAATTCTTTAAAATCTTAAGCACGCTCCGTACCACTTGACCACAAGTTTTTTATTAAATTATACAGTATTTTATATCAAAAATTTTATTAATTTAAAATATAAAATAATTTGATTGATATAAATTTTAAATTTAAATTGGTGTATTTTTAGTAAAAATTATATTCCAAAACAGATGTAGTATATAATATTAAGGTTTGGAATCTTCTCCATCTAATAATTAACAAAGAAAATTATATCATGTTTGGTTTAGTTTGTTTTTCGTTCAACACGTATGGTTTAGCTATGTTTCATCAGGTTTGTAAATTGATAGGAAAGTAGAGATAACTAATTGATTTAAATTCAATTCCAACGACTAACAATTCTCTACTTAGTCATCATTCTTTTGCCATCCAAAAACCCTATATAACCCATCATCACCTCTCACTTTTCTCACATCCAACAACACAACAATCAGCTTATACAAAAGAAAACTCAATCTAAAATGGCTTTTGCTCTCAAGTTCTTCACATGCCTCGTTTTCACAGTATGCATAGTTGCATCAGTGGACGCAGCAATCTCATGTGGCACAGTCGCATCTAGCTTGGCTCCATGTGGAGCCTACTTAACAAAAGTGGACTGGTTCCACCTACATGTTGTGCAGGAATCAAAAACTTGAACGGTATGGCTGAAACCACACCGGACCGTCAACAAGCATGCAGATGCATTCAGTCCACTGCAAAGAGTATTCCTGGTCTCAACCAAGTTTTGCCTCTAGCCTTCCTGGAAAGTGTGGTGTTAGCATTCCATACGCAATCTCCATGAACACTAACTGCGCCACGTAAGCTTCTTATTGCTTAACTACTCAATCTAAAAACTATGATATAACTTATACATTGTCTTAACTTATAGTTCTGATTGTTTGTTTATTGTTGCAGCATCAAGTGAAGAGGGAGATATCACAAGTGTATGGTTTAGCATAAGTGAATAAAGACAGCTTTATATCTAAGCTGATGTTACCATGCCCTTTCTTATCGTTGATGCTTTGTAATCTTTTGATTTTCTTATGTTGTATCTCAATTTATTTCAGATCCTATGATAATATTATACTTTATTAATTAGTCGTCTTCTCTTTAAATATCTTTCCAACGTAGTTTTCTTACGTAATAATCACCACTATAAGTAACAACATGGTTTAGTTTCTTTGTTAAATCTAACCCAAAAAAAAATTACTAACCAGTCAAAATCTATATATGTTATCAACTAAAATTGTAAATTATTATTCATACAGGACGATGTCTATACAAAACTTCTTTCTTAGTATAACATGGAATACGAACTTTCTAATCATATAATATGAAAAAGTTTCGCCACCATGATACCTCCACAATCTATGAAATGCGTCGATATACATATCGCAATATATATATATATATATATATATATCCAGCCTTAGACACAAACATATAACTGCTTCAAAGATCATATTAGTGGACAGATTAGTTAATCATATAAACCTTTTATATCGTATAAAATATCTACTGTTGTCAATAATTAAATTGGCAAAAACTAAATCTCACTTCCTAAAATTTATTTTCTGTTCTATTAATTATAATAAGAATGAATGGAAAATCTGATGTCGGTAGCATCCTAACCACAAATGAACTCGGCAAATATCCATCATTCCAATCTTGGATATTCGAATCATATATATATATATATATGGCACTGAACGTCCTCTCGCATATGCTCAATAGGTCAGCTCAGTTAAGCTGGTGCAACTAAATACACATATAGTTTCTTTGTACTCATTTTCCTTGATGGCTCGCTTCAATCCCTTAACTTAATACACATTAAACTAAAATCCTGATTAATCCTTGGAACCTCAAGACAATTAAACTCATAATACCAAACAATAAACACTAATTAATAGTCAAACGTGGCAAGCGCATTAATAGAAATATATACAAGTGGTCCAATAGAAATGGAGAATATGACACACCTAGTTGGGAAATTGTGATGTTTAATGTTGGAGACACGTGTCCCTTTGTTATACATTAAATATTAATTGGACGAAATTATAATTCTACATTTTTGTAGTTTAATGTCCGATTACTAACCAGTAACCACCATCTCCGACCTTTTAAGTTTTAACCGTTAACTTTTTAAGAGAATGTAATATGTACAATAAACTTATTGCTTTAATTATATACATGAATATTGTTCAATATAACAACAAATAGTGAAACTAGAATAACGTCGTACGTGTAGGACACACGTATGTCCCTAAATTACAAATTCTCATTAAATTGAACGGCAGTGAAAAATAATTCATATAGTACAGAGAGATAATAAACTGTTGATTAGATATAAACTAGGGATTGACCGAGCTACCCCTGGATTTTGAGAAACATTTATATGTAGTTTATTTGTTGGGTAACTTGTCAAATTTTGTAATTTGTGTTGTAATTCTGGAATGAAAGGTATGTGAGTCAGAAAGTGATAATTTTATTATTATTTGTAATGGTAAAATTAAAGATATGTTGCCCTATATATTGAACAATTTTTATTTGCGTTAAGCCAACTTATTATGCAATCATGGTGGTAGATGTGGTTGTAGGCTAGATAATTAATGACATCTCGTCCTTTGAATGTTGAAGGTAAATAGTGTAATTTTTCAGTTATGAGTTATAGTTATGAAGCAGACTTCAATCAGGATTCTGGTATGCTTTTATTTATTATTTAAAGATCAAAAGTACTTGTGTGAAATTATTTGAAGACCATACTTATAATATTATCTGAAGAACAATTTAAGAATATATCTTTTATGAAGTAGTATTTATTTATAAGATTATGTCATTGAAATATCCAAATTGCATAAGCTGTTATTCTTTTCGAATAATTATATCGATAAGATACAATAATCTCAAATCCTTTTATAGTTTGTCTAAATTAAGAGAAAGGGAACAAATTCTAGATATGAGAATTATTAGTTGGATTAACTAAATGAAAAAATGACATGTATATAAGATATTGAACCCTGTTATTTTGGATAGTATAAAAATAAGAATAAAAAGTAACTATGGACATTCAATAGTGGTGAATATGTATAGTTTCAATAGAAGATTAAACAACTTCATCACTGTAAATCAACCGACGCGTAATATGGACAATCAAACGCCTTTCAAATTCAAATAAAGAAGATTAAGTTACATATTATATAGTCTTTGGTCCATAAATATATTTAAAATTTAAAACAAAACCTTTATTTTCAAATATTTTTTAACAAAAATCGAAATAGATTTAGTTAATAAAAAGAGATGAAGAATTGGACGAAGAAGAAGGTTCAGTTTCATGTAATTAGAGGGTTTTGATTTATGAATGACAAAATCTAAATATATAACAAACAGTTTAATATTAGTATTTTTCCAAATATATAATAACTAAATTATGCTATATAAGCTAATTGATTATATAATACATTATGAAAATTGTTTATTCTAAACAAATTTTATTTTAAGGAAACCTATTTAAATTTTTACTTTGAATCGGTTCATATTCAATTTAGGTTTTTCAAATATGTAAAAAAAAAAGATAAATATAGTTCATTTTACCTCACAATAAATCCTTTTGTTTCATGCAATATCTTTATCAACACATTATCTACAACTTGGATTAATGAAGCCATTTGCAGGTTTGTGTCATGAAACTTTGGATGACTTTATTAACGTACTGCGTATTCAACAAAACACAACATTTGGATAGTAATGAATATTGAGTGGAAGTAATTTTATAGAAAAGTTATCTCGTATTAGTGCAACGTTAAACCAAAAAATGGGAAATAAGATGGAACTTGTGAATAGTATAGAGGGACAGAAAATTGACAAAACTTGTAACATTGAGAATGGTTTTAAATTAAATCAAAGAAACAACTTATAATGTGAGGTGAATAAGCTGGTTTAGTTTTCTAGACGGGGGCGCTTCTCGTTCTTCACGTCTTCATCGGATATTTCGTTTGGATGTGTGTCCTGAGCCTTAGAAAGAATTGCACAGTCAACAGATATGCGGTTGTTTATTTTGGACGCCTCATCATTCAAGCCAACGTCGTTCAGAATAATACGGGAGACTGTGAAAGTTTGACGTGAAGCTTGGAAGTTGTACATTGACACTTTAATCTGGAATTTGCAAGTTTGGCCAATAATGTGTTTTAAACTTTCAGGACTTTTAGTTTTTAGTGCTTCATTGTTATCATCTCCCTGGGTAAAAAGGTAACAAAGTTTGGTTATTACTTGTATGGAAGGTGTAGGTGTGATTTTGAGGTGAAAGGGCATTGAATATACCTCGATAAATGCGTTTATAATTTCAGAAGCTTTTCATCCTACAAAGTTTGTCCCTTCACGATCAAAAATCACAAATGTTGTTGTGTCTTTGTTGTGGTCACGGATCCTTACTTAAAAGTGGTACCTACACATCAATTTGGATACAATTATTTGTTGTTTAGTTTGTGTTTGTGTTGGACATGTCCTTTTCAAATGAAAGCATAGTGTGCAAACCTGATGAGGCCGACATTGTTGTATTTTAGACACGTGTTGCAGTAGAATGAGGAGCTTGATTTTCCCAAATTTGTGTTACAGCTACTGCACGAGATGTAGTATCAACCATATTGTTCGTCAATGACATTTATTTTAGTGAGACAGATAAAGTTTTCCGCCTTGTTTGTTTGTCATTGGAAAGTAATTTATAATCTCGACGACTGTGTTACAGAGTTAAGAACTTGTAGGGTTATCAGTTTTGAAAAGGGACTTACCTATGGAGTTTCACTTTGCAGATACTGTTATAATTCTTTGATAGTCATAGTTTCCAGTTTTGTGATGGAGGATGATGCGCTTGAAACAGTCGGAGGTTTTTTGTCACTTTGAGATAAGTTGAAATGTGTTTATGTTGTTATGTTAGTGTCGATTTGGCTATCACTGGGAAATGATGGTAATCATGCAATATCATCAAAGAATATACCTTTTGAAAAAACCTTTGGTGTCATCAACGTCATTGTAAAAAAAGAGGCGCGTAGCTGATGTCGAGCTTAGGGTTACTGTACCTGTAGGAAAATTAGGTGTGTAGTGGGATCGAATATAAGTTGTAGTTGTATTTGAGATTAGTGAACAGGGAATTGAACATACCTCCTATAGATTTTGGGTTCACAGTAGTGATGAGAATCACTTTTGGCTTGATGTGTGCGTTATTTCATCAGGTCCTAAACTTTTCGGCAATGTTTCCCCATAAGCTAGCACGGATTGTGTCACTACTGGATATTAAATTTTAGGTCGTTATCTTTAGAAAGAGACGTATTAAGCGTAAAGCTTGCGAGGGCTTACTCTTGATGTTGGAGGTGTAGAAACACTCTATCACTTGATCTTGTGCCATGTACTTGAGGTGTCATTTCTTTAGTGGATTTCAAGTGGAGGTTGTCACCTGAAAGTACGCAGAGCTCACCTATAACATTTCAAAGACGTAAAAGTAAGTTCGTGTGGCATGATGTTTATGTGCTAAGTATTGCAAATGGGTAAGTAATGGGTTACCGAAGAAGTCAATGTTGGTGTCAGCAATTGCCGAAAACTTCTGGAAAGTCTTTAGTCTAAACTTGTCTTCTTCAATTATGTGATCTCCGAGTGGTGTCGGGAGGAATGTTGTTTTGTCAATGAAACAGATGGAGTGTTTGTAGTCGGAGACACGGTAGTACTTCTTGTTGGGATTGACCATTTTCAATTTCTATACTGTGGTCGCCATCAATTCTTCTTGAAACCGAATTGCCCGATTTGCCAAAATAAAACCTTGAACTGCATTTTCCTGCTGTCGTATTGATACAAAAAAAATCAGTGTTGTATATTTAGAAGAAATAGATTTCAATGTACCTTGGAGTCAAAGAGGAGGAATTCAAAGCCTTTAATATTTTTCTTGTACGTATTAAAAGCTTAGAAAAATTATAAGGGACAAAAATATTTAAATAAAAATGGGCTTGAAAAAGGAAAAGTACATCAACAAGAGACCAAAACATACAAAATCGAAAGCCTAAAATTCTGTAATTGTACATTCAAGATAGCTGTGAGCATTGGTCATATATTCATATTCTTTTGTTTCTTTTAAATTCTCTATGTTTGTGATTTTGATTCATAAATCATACTATCGTTTTCTGTTTTCAATGTCATTTTAATAGATATTTTTTTTTGCTTGTATTCATATATCAAATAATATATATATTGTACCTTAGTTGTTTAACCGTATAAAGATAATATAATAATTTTAATATAAAAAATATTCTGAAACATTAGCACAAAAAATTGAATGACATGTCAATGTAAAACTGTTTTTAAGAAACTTTTAACAATTTTTTTTTGTGATTTATAGGAAGTAAATGATGTTACCTTTCTTAATAGATGACAGATTAAAGAACTTATAAGCTAGTCATTTTTTTGGGACTAATATAAATTGGTCACTAAAAACATGTAAGTTGTAAAATTTAATCTGAATTATGATTTTTACTTCTTTTTTTGTTACTCTCCGTTGTTGCTTCGTTTGGATCACTGTGAAAACTCATAGTAAAGTAATAATTAAACGAACAAATATGGAAGCTATAGATGTTAAAATCAATCAAAAAATTTTAAAAACCCGCTTAGCAGTATAATCTCGAAAGGAAGACAACGAATTTAAGGGTAACAAAAAGAAAAAGAGGTATTCAAATTGTTGTACCTAATAAAGCAAGGGTCGAGAATATTTGACATTGATGATCTTCTGGGAAAACACTAGGGGTTGTTTTTTCACATAAACCATATTTGTTTGAGACAAATGAGTATATAAGAAATTACTAAAGATTAAACGAATTAGACAAATACTTGCAGTAGGTAACGTTAGAAAATTGGAAGAGAAACTTTTGTGATTGATTTCAGTAACATTTATCACTTTTAAACATATTGTGGATTAATGCCCATTTAGTTTCCATCGATTTTTAATAAAACTAACGCTTAAACGTAGAGCGTGGGATGTTTAAAAGGTGAGTTAATAAGTGAGTTCTTTAAGAATTGTTTTAGAAAATTTATGCTAACATGGCATCATTAGAAGAGATTAAAAAATCTGATGTGGATGGTTTAAGAGGTCTCAAAACCTTGCTTTTATTAGTACTAGGGGATTGACCAGGCTACGCCCGGTTTTTGGTTTAGAAACATTTATGTGTAGTTTATTTGTTGGGTAACTTGTCAAATTTTGTGATTAATGTTGTATTTCTGGAGTGAAAGGTATGTGAATCAGAAAGAGATAATTTTATTATTATTTGGAATGATAAAATTAAAGATATGTTGCTCTACATATTGGACATTTTTTATTTGCGTTAAGCCAACTTATTATGCAATCATGGTGGTAGATGTGGTTGCATGCTAGATTATTAATGACGTTTTGTCCTTTGAATGTTTGAAGGCAAATAGTGCAATTTTTTAGTTATGAGTTATAGTTATGAAGCAGACTTCAATCAGAATTTTGGTCTGGTTTTATTTATTATTTAAAGATCAAAAGTACATGTGTGAAATTATTTGAAGACCATACTTATAATATTATCTGAAGAACAATTTAAGAATATATCTTTTATGAAGTAGTATTTATTTATAAAATTATGACATTGAAATATCCAAATTGCATAAGATGTTATCCTTTTATAGTTTTTCTAAATTAAGATAAAGGGAACAAATTCTAGATATCAGAATTATTAGTTGGATTAACCAAACAGAAAAAGTGACATGTATATAAGATATTCAACCCAATTATTTGTGATAGTATAAAAATAAAAATAAAAAGTAACTATGGACATTCAAAAGTGGTGAATATGTATAGTTTCAATAGAAGATTAAACAACTTCATCACTGTAAATCAACCGACGTGTAATATAGATATTCAAAGGTCTTTCGAATTCGAATAACGAAGATTAAGTTACATGTTATATAGTATTTGGTCCATATATATATTTTACATGTAAAACAAAACCTTTTTAAAAGATTTGTTTTAACAAAATCGAAATGGATTTAGTTAATAAAAAGAGATGAAGAATTGGACGAAGAAGAAGGTTCAATTTCAGGTAATTAGAGGGTTTTGATTAATGAATGAAACAAATCTAGATATATAATAAACGGTTAAATATTAGTATTTTTTCCAAATATATAATAATTAAATTATTCTATATAAGCTAATTGATTATATAATATATTATGAAAATTGTTTATTCTAAATAAATTTTATTTTAAAGAAACCTATTTAAGTTTTTTCTTTGACTTGGTTCACATTCAATTTAAGGTTTTCAAATATGTAAAAAAAAAGATAAATATAGTTCATCTTAACTTACAATAAATTCTTTTGTTTCATGCAATCTCTTTATCAACACATTACCTACACTTTGGATTAATGAAGCCATTTGCAGGTTTGTGTCATGATAGATCCAATAAACTTTGGATGACTTTATTAATGTACTGCGTATTCAACAAAACACAACATTTGGATAGTAATGAATATTAAGTGGAAGTAATTTTATAGAAAAATGATCTCGTATTAGTGCAACGTTAAACAAAAATAGGGGAAATAAGATGGAATTTGTGAATAGTATGGAAGGAAATGAAATTGAAAAAACTTGTAACATTGAGAATGATTTTAAATTAAATCAAAGAAACAACTTGTAATGTGAGGTGAATAAGCTGGTTTAGTTGTCTAGACGGGGGTGCTTCTCGTACTTCACGTCTTCATCAGATATTTCGTTTGGATGTGTATTCCGAGCCTTGGAAAAATTGCACAGTCAGCAGATATGTGGTTGTTTATTCTGGACACCTCGTCGTTCAAGCCAACGTCGTTCGGAATAATACGGGAGACAGTGAAAGTTTGACGTGAAACTTGGAAGTTGTACATTGACACTTTGATCTGAAATTTGCAAGTTTGACCAATAATGTGTTTTAAACTTTCAAGAGTTTTAGTTTTTAGTTCTTCATTGTTATCATCTCCCTGGGTAAAAAGGTAACAATGTTTGGTTATTACTTGGAAGAGAAACTTT
>JAKUCM010004724.1:0-12443 GCA_023374145.1 Lepidium sativum | reverse complement strand
GAGAACGTGTTATTGACATCAAGTTGGCAAATTTCCAATCACGTATGATAGAAACACCGAGAACAACGAGAACCGTTGCTTGCTGGACTGTATGTTTCTTGAAAATTCGATGCTCGGACGCTGATGAAAACCCTTGGCAACGAGGCGTGATTTGAACCGCTCCACTGATCCATCGAGTTTCCTTTTTGTTTTGAAAATCCATTTGTCGCCAACTAAGTTGTAATCTGGTGAAGGTGGGACAAGATCCCAAGTATGAAGCTTGATTTGTGAATTATACTCATCAGACATAGAATGACGCCAACACTTATCTTTCATAGCTTGTGTAGTAGGTTCATCATCTGTCATAGAGGTGGTGACAGCAACCAAAAAAAATTTTTGCAGTGGTTTTGCGATGTTGTTCTTGTTTTGGGTACGCATTACATGGGCATTGGTTGTCAAAGCAGATTCAGGTACTTGCAGAGGAGCAGCTGGTTCTATTGTGGCAGCAACTATTAGGGAATAATATCCCACATCGGAAGCTGGAAAGGATCTACTCTAATATATATAAGATATGGACCTTTCTACTCATTGTCAATTGGTTTTGAGTTGGAATCTCATATTCTAATAGCAACAACCTCATAGGTGGTGCTATCGATGCAACAACATGTGCAGATGCAGGTGATGTGGCATCAGGTTGTGGTGCAGCGACGTGTGGTGATGTAGGAGCAACAACATCATCTGGTGGTACTTGCATTGCTTCAGAATCTGAACTCAATGGAGGTGATCACCTAATAAAATATATGTAGGAGAAGAGGCCAGACCTGAGATTGCATTTGGCAACGGAGGAGCAAGTAGCTGCGTCGAGATTGTGGCGACTGGCGGGTAGTGTTAGTGTTAGTGTTATCCTCTTCGGATCATCGATCTATTTTCCTCTTGGAAGTAACATATCATATAATTTGTCCACAAATTTTTGAGTAGTGTTAGTTCCACCGATTTTGAAAAAGATAATTAGCTAAAATAATAATAGAAAATTGTGAAATCAGTATTTATATTTCAAAATTACTTAAATAAGGTTGATATTTTTTTCAAAAATGAGTTTGCATTTTTTTTCTTTGTAGAAAATAATATATTTACAAAATATCACTAATGAAATTTATAGTGTCGAAAATAAATTTGTGGGTAATTAGTCAGCAACACATGGCATATCTAATATTTGTTTGCAGATATATTTTGCTTTATTTAAATTTATTATGATTTAACAGATTTATTTTGTATGTGTAGTAGATTTTTTTTTATCATGGATATAGTATAAAGTGATAGATTAATTTTATCATAGATTTGTTTAATCTAGTTTAGCAAAACAATTCCTATATGTAGATTTAAATTTGTTCAAAATTTTAATTTTATATGACATTTTTTTTTTTTTGAATGTTTATGTTATGCATTGCCGATTTTTATTAGGTTGGATTTTTTCCCACATATTTTATGTCTAGTGTTGTAGATTTGTTTCAAATTTACAGCTATTTTATAGATGTATTTATAGTGTTGCAGATTTATATTCAAATAACAAATTTATAGTTAATTGGTAGATTTGTTTATGCAGATTTTATGTTCTTGTATTGTAGAGTTATTTTTTTCGTAGATATATTGTTTAGACGTTACAAATTAATATGAATAACTATATATGCATAATGTTGTAGATTTGTTTAAATTTTTTTTATTTTAACCTAAAAATATAAATAATGATTGTGTCTCTAAATTAATTAAACTTTGTATTTTAAGGAAAGAATACATATCCAGAATGATCAGAATATAATATTTGATGAAACAAAACAACAATCATAATAAATTATTTGACTTTATCTAGTAAAAAGCACATGTACATGGGAAAATATCAAAAGTCTTTATCCTCAGCTTGAAAAAAAAAATTCAAAACACCAAAAGTTTAAAAACACTCGACATTAAGAGATATATACGTAGTTTGGAACCACGACAATATTTTTTTTAGCTTAGAATACCTTTTAATATAGTTTATTAACATTAAAATAAATTAAAAAATTAAGAAGATAAGAAAAAGAAGAATTCAGGTTCTTAAAGCAGCAAAATAATAACCCCAAATTTTAAAAAGAAACCCTTACCTTCATATATGTTAGTATGTGATTGATCAATTTTTTTATTTATTAAATTTAAATAAAAATAAAAACATTTTATTGCTTTACAACCTCTAATTAAACATCCCACCAATTGAGATGGTCTTATAGTTCCAATACATAATTAAAATGTTGGAGTTTTGATCTGTAAAAACTAGAATTGAGAAACTCTTTAAATTTCTAAGTTTGATAAAACGGTTTGTTTTATTTGGGTTTATTTATCAATATAAAAATCCTTGTAACTCATCTTTATATTTACCTTTAAATACTATTTTAAAGTAAGTTTATTCTAATTACTTCTATTTTTATTTTAAAATAGAGAAATGTTATATTTTTCTCATTTATTTTTTAAGTAAAAAATAATAGAATATATTAGAAATATATATTTATTTATTATAGAATTTCTGTATTTTTAGAATGAAAAATAGAAAATACATTGAAAATAGTCTTATGTGATAATCTTTTAGTGGCATGTCTATTTTCAGCCAAATCATTATGGGATCAACAAGTCAACAAAATTTGATAAATATTGAGAGCAAAAGTATTGAACAGCTATAACTATTTAAAAATTTAAATAAATTTGGGTTTTGTGCCAAAAAAACTAATAATTTGTAATACAATATAGTTCAAAACAGATTTTCTTGTTGGTCCATTCTCACCCTTTAAAAGTTGTTCACATGATCTCTATGACAAATGTGTTTCCTATATAATCTGTCATTTATTTGTTCACCGAGATTCAGTTTCTATTCATTTGTTGGTTACTGTGACCAATAATTATGACAGAAAATTATTCGTTTTATGGTCATTAATTTAATGATTGGTTACTAGTGACTATTTACTGAAATTTTAAATCATTAAAAAATTCAGTAACCACGAAACAAACAACATTTACAAGTAAAAAATTAATTGATTAAAAATAATTAAAAATAAATTTAAAGAAATAAAATGTAATTTAAAATAATAAAAAATAAAACTATATATAATATAGTAACTAAAATAAATATTAAAAATTTTACAAATATGTTTTTTAAAATATAAAATGTACAAAATATTGATTTTAGTTGTGTATAAATATATTTTTAATAAAAATATATAAATAAAGTAATATTTGTTATTTAATTTTCATAAAAAATTTAAGAATTAAATGCTCATTGAATATCGGTATTCTAAAATTTTCATGCTAATTTTCAGTTTCTTTATAGATATTCATAAATTTTTTCTAATAAATTTTATATAAGAAAAAATTGGTAAACACTGCAACTACAAAACGAACAATCACTAACAAACAAATAAAAAACTAGATTTTTTAGAAAGAAATGAGTAAAACAAAATTCCTAATCAAGCAAATTAGTTTTGGCTCATCCCGCAAACAATTGTAAGTAATGATGATAAAGGCTCTGTCACATGCAAGTTTTTTTTCCTGCACAAACCGTGGTTACGTGGAAAAATGTAATATCTGTATTAAAAATAAATAAACACAACGAAAAAATTCAATGTTACGAACCTAGCTAGGTAATTACAGATATACAAGACTTTTGATGGTATTGTAGATTATAATCTTATATTATTCTATTCCGTACTGAAAATCAGTTTTGCATTTATCTTCATGAAACTCATAAGAATATCTCTGGTTTTTGGCTTTTTGCCTTAGCACTCTGTATTTGACTTTCATTTGAAAACCACTCCCTTTAGTAATTTCCTTTGTAAATAATATTTCTTTTTGTTGATTAATAACTCTAAAATTTCAACCACAAAAATCTCCAATATAATATTCTTTGGCACAATAGGTTCAAGAGTTTGCCTTCTAGAATTACAAATAGTAATAGTGATATAAATTCTACTCTGCTTTGTGCATACTCCATTATATTACATGCATGAGCCCTTTGATATATATACTCCATTATATTTGACTTTTGAATATGTATAAGTGTGTGATCAATATAAATAAGAGGACCATCTACAGTAAGATGAATGTTATATGTTAACGTCTGCACTAAAAAGATTCCTAAGAGCTTCTTCACTAGTCGAGATACAATTTGTGCGATCCCAATGTAGTATAAATGATTTTTTTTATTTGTTATTGAGATCAGTTGTGCAATTAATACAGCATTTTTGATTTTTTGAGTTTGAGATTTTCGTTTATTGGGTCGTTAATTTTGATAGAAAAGCCAATTGTTCTAAGTTCTCAAATCTTCTTGAATGTTTTTCGTGATCCTTTAAATATTCTTGAGTATTCTTCTTGATCCTTTGAATCTTCTTGAGCGTTCTTTGTCTCTTCCTTCACTTTTTGCTAGTTATTCTTGCTCCATTTTTAGGATACTGAGATTATGTTGAGCTTGTCACTCTGTTGGACCTGATGTGTTGATGGGCTCATCACTCTTCTGGACTCCTTCATTTATTTGCTGGGCCTCATTTCTCATTTCTTGAAGTCTAGTAGCTTGTTGATGAAAGACTTATTACTTACGGGTTTGATTTGTCTTTGAGCTTTTAGTTGAGTCTTCTTTTTATTAGGCTTGGACTATAATAGTGCTGTGCTCAATTATACCTACACAATTACCATAAATTTTGATCTATTATATGATGATGTCTAGTTGTCCCATGCGATGCATGAGAATAATTTTTACTGAAATATCAGTTTGCACTTATGTTTATTCATAATATTTATGATTGACTTTTTTTGTTTACTTGGGTTAATTTGTATATTCGAATGTATATTAACTTTGCAAATGTAAATTACAGATTCAGTAAGCTTGGGTGTTTAATTTACATTTATTAATATTGAATTTTTATTTTCCATTATAATTTAATTTTTGAAAATTCATTTGAAATTGTTTATATTTTTAATTTTTATATAGTTAATTTAGTGCGTTTGCAAAATGTTATAAGTATTAAAATATATTAACTTTTAGATTAAAAATAATTTTTTAGACAAAAGCATCTTTTATAACTATTATTTGTTAAACTCTCATTTTATTTTCGACAGAATTTTCTATATAAAAAATTTTAATATAGTATTCGTAATACTATACTTAAATTAAAATTATGGATTTCCTACCAAAATAACGAAAATTATTAACTTTTAATAGAAGGTCCTATCCACAAATACATGTGGGTGATTGGCTTAGCCTTTTTGCAATTGAATATTTAAAGAATCAGAATTAATTAAATATATCAATTATTTTTTCAGTTTTGAATAAAAAAAGTTATATATATATATATATATTGTTCATTTTTCATCCTCGTTCATATATGTTCACATGTTTTCAGTTTTTCTAAGATACCTAGAAAACTGTTTTAATAAAATAGTCAATATATAATATTATTTATTGAATATGAAGAAAACTAAATTAATGATTTAGTATATTAATTTCATAAGTTTGAATTATTAGTTTTTTTCCATTATAAAATTTAATTAATTATATAATAATTCATTTTCTTTATATTAATCTAATGATGATTAATAACATAAATAAATTATTAATGTATAAAATAAAGTAAATAAAAATTAATATAAATTTGACTTGCGTTTTCTAGAGATAGTTAAAGTTGCCACACACAAAATCTTATATAGATTAGCGAGATGGTGCGAGTGACTTGTATAATCAATGAAAGAGAGACACAAAAACATGCTCTAATCTTTTGTTAACTACATAAAGATGATATGATAGAACGAATATTTAATTCAACTTACAAAAGAGTAGAAATTCATGAAAGTTCGTAGGTTTAGAATTTTTAATTTTTGTTTTTCGATATTACTGGAGACAGAAGAAAGAGTTAGAAAATCCTTTAAAAGATGATTTTCTTGCTTTTAGAAATCTGTCTTACTCAATATTCCAAATGGATCTTGTCTCTTTTTCCTGTGAAAAACTCTATCTGCTCAACCAATAAACAGGTCTAAGAGTTAAGCAAGAAAAAATATATCAATCGAAAATCTGATTTCTAAAAAACCTTTTTAGTTAATCTTTTTTGTGATGTGGCCATTTTTACTTGATCTAAATCAGGAGTATAAACAACTGCATCAAAATCGTCATGATGCTTCCCAAGCTTATGGTGATCACGTTGACAACATTATTATTAGTAATAATCACGGCAATAGTCTTCTATTTAAATTTAGATTGAAAATAGAATTTAACCTGCCAAGCTGATTAAAAAAAATATATGATTGATTAGGAATATCTTTTTGATAATCTAAATATTATGAATTTTAATATGATAAGATTAATATAATCGATTACAATAAAATTATTATTATGTGATTATTATTTTATCATAATATGATATTAGTCATAGATCAGTCTTCTATAAAATAGAAGAATATATTTTGCCGATTAGGATAAGGAATATAATTTTAAGATGAAATCGATTAGGGATATTCTTTATAATATAAACTAAATATTAGGAACTAGTTATGGTAAACTTAAACTGTATCCAAATATATATTATTTTATAAACGTAAAATATATACTTGATTAACCTATAAAGTATACACATTGATATTTGATATTATATAACTTTTTTTGTTATATTATATATTAAAAATATTATAAAACTTATCTAATTTGTATTTATAGATTAACAAAACTGAGATTTATTATAACTATGTTAAGCGTTGATAGATAATAATTTTTAATTTTATTGAAAATATTATGTGATTATATTTTTATTTTATTAGAATATTAATCTACTTACAAATTTGTTAAAATACTTTTTAGCCCAAACCAAACTAAAATAATATGGTGTTTAAATTAATCAGGGATCGAACCCCCTACCTGCAAGAGCAGAAGTGGGATTTAAAAACCAGTAGAGTAGTTGAAAAAAAATTAACGCTAAGAGATTTTAAAAAATATTTCATATAGATTATATTCATTAACCAAATAAAATCTTATAACTAAACATGGTAAAAAAATTCGTAAAACTCGTATTATCTAGAGAAGACCTCTCGCTATTGATCAATAAAAATAAAGAAGGAAAAAGATTGCGTGTGATGCAAGAAAGAGGTCGAGGCACGGGTCGCAAGCTCCCCGGTACCGAAGCGCGATATGAAGACCGAAGGAACGTGGAGCACAAGTCATGAAGTGTCCGAGGAGCTCAATCAGGGCGCGGGAGCTCGATCAGAGCGCGAGCTCCCTTACCCGTGATTCGGTCAGGGAGCGCTTCTCCGAAGCGCCCTGACGAAGACATGCCTCGGTACTCAAAGCATGAAAGTGACGCCTCGAGCTTGTGGAGACCAGGACTCCACCCTTTGACTACTATGGGCCCATGGTGACGATTAGGAGCCGCTGGAGAGAAGAGAAGCAGTAGGCGGGACCACTCCTCGGGTCGCTATCGACTCGGGACCACTCATCGAGATCCTTTCTCGGGACCACTCGGGACAACACCTCCATCTCTCTCCTCCAACAGCTATAAGCCTTCTTCCCCCTCTGTCTCATACACTTTCCTATAAATCCTTGTGTATTGAATATGAATCAATGAAATATTCATTCTCTCTTTACTCTTTTCTCTTGATTTCTCTTCTCAATCTTTATGTCATGAATTCTTGATACATTAGTCTCAAATTTTTACATGGTATCAGAACAACAAAGATACTAACTCTCCTTTAATTATGGTTCTTGAAATCTTTATTCTCTCCTTATTCTTCTAATCTCAAAATTTTGAGAAAAACACCATGGATTCCAACAAAGGGGTGTGCATACCAGTAACTCTTAAGGGGCCTAATTACATGCTATGATCAAGGACTGCAAGGATGATCTTGTGCAGCCTTGGGTTATGGAGTCATGTAGAGCCACCACAAGAGAAGACCTCAAATGTCGCCGATAAAGGAAAAATAAAGGAGGTACCTCCGATGTGGTGATTGTCAACAAAGACAAATGGTTTCAAGAAGACCAAATAGTGATGACCATCATAACCGCCTCACTTGATCCTCACCTTCTTGAATCCTATTTTGTGAAACCGCCAAAGAGCTTTGGGATACCCTCAAGAGGGTATATGCAAATGTTTCCAATCTCACTAGGGTATTTGAAGTCAAAAGGGCTCTTAATACTCTAAGCCAAGAAGACATGGAATTTGAAGATTACTTTGGGAAGCTAAGGGAGCAAGGGAACATTGTCCTCATTAATGGCAAGAAGGAATTAATCACCGCTCACAAGGTGACATTCAAAAACGAAGATAAGAGGAATATGGTGTGTGAGAATTTTAAGAAGAAAGGACATACAAAGGAAAAATGATGGATCCTCAATCCCCATCTCAAACGGAACAAGTGGAAGGAACAAAGGGAAAATGTGGCACATGAAAACGTGGAAGAGGAACCGGCGGACACATCAAAATCTGGAGGAGCAATGGCAATGAGTGCCAAATCTCACAGTGCAATTGTGAGAAGGTCGGATCTTGATGAAATCATCCAAGCCATTGCCAACCTAAAGGATTCCGGTATCTCTAATCTCTCTAAAACTTCGACAAATTCCTTAATTATTGATTATGGTGCTTCCCATCACATGATAAGTAATCCTAGGTTGATAAAGAATATGAAACCAATCATAGGAAATGTTATTGTGGCTAGCGGTGAGAAAGTACCACTCAATGGAATAGAAGATTCAGAAGTGTTTAATAGATAAACAAAAGCCTTTTATATGCCAAAATTTACTAGATATCACCTTGTTCCTCTAGAGACAACCTAAAATATTTTGTAACTTTCATTGATGAAAAATCAAAATATATTTGGGTTACCTTAATGGCCTATAAGGACCAGGTTTTTGATGCCTTCATAAATTTTCAAAACTATGTAACTAACCAATTTAATTCCAAAATAAAAGTACTAAGATCGGACAATGGCGGTGAATATACAAGCACCAAGTTTAAAGATCACTTGAACAAATGCGACATAATTCACCAAACAAGTTGCTCACACACTCCACAACAAAATGGTGTGGCGGAAAGAAAGAACTGACATCTCATGGAAAATTCAAGGGCCATGATGTACCATATAAAAGTTCCTAAGAGATATTGGTGAGATGCTGTTTTGATGGCATGCTACCTTATTAATCACCTTCCAACCAAAATCTTACAAGATGTGTCACCATATGAGGTACTTAGTGGCACAAAACCCTTCATTGAACATTTGAGAGTATTTGGATGTGTGTGTTATGTCTTGATTCCAGGAGAACTACTTCATAAACTTGATGCTAAGAGCACAAAGTGTATGTTCCTTGGATACTCAACAATACAAAAGAGATACAAGTGCTCCGACCCAACAAACCAACGCCTATATGTCTCCGGGATGTGAAATTTGTGGAAGACAAGGGCTATTTTGACAAAAAAATTTGGGAAGAGCTCAAAGACCTCACCAACACAACATAAGATAGGAATGAGAGTCTCTGCACACTTCTCCAACAAATAGGTGGAATTGAATCCAATCACATAAGCTCGGTACAACCTCGGGATGAAGATGGATCACATGAGACGCCACCTAACACAATCACCAAGGAGGATGAGGACTTTCAACAAGATTGCCCTTCCAGTTCCCCAGAGGCACCAGAGGCACCGAGCTCACGTGATCATGCAGAAATTCCCCTAAGAAGAAGCACACGTCTGCGGAAAGATCACTCCAATTGGATCAAATCATGTTTTTGTTACAACAACCAAGTCGTGGCACATCCAACTCAACAGGTTTGTTCTCTTGACCTTGTACTTCATGATCATAAGGTATTTCTTGACATAACTTGGATAGATTCCAAAAAGTTATGAGGAGGCTAAGAACCGCAAGGAATGGAGAGATGAAATCACGAATGAGTGCAATGTTATGGAAAAGAATCACACTTGGTTGCAAGAGGCTTTACTCAAACATATGGACAAGACTACATCGATACTTTTGCACATGTTGCAAAACTACACACGGTACGCATTATCCTCTCCTTGGCTGCAAATTTAGGTTGGGAGCTATGGCAAATGGATGTCAGGAATGCATTCTTGCAAGGAGAACTTGAGGATGAAGTGTACATGCACCCACCTCCCGGTCTCGAAGGGATTGTGCGCTCCGGAAGAGTGTTACGTCTCCGGAAAGCCATATATGGACTTAAACAATCCCCTCGGGCTTGGTACCACAAACTTAGCTTTACTCTTTGAGATCGTGGCTTTCACAAATTGGAATCGGACCATACACTCTTTACATCCAATGGCCCAAAAGGTATGATTGTAATCTTTATATATGTGGATGACTTGATCATTACCGGAAATGACAAGGACGGTATTTACTCAACCAAAGACTATCTCAAGAGTGTATTTGATATTAAATACCTTGGAGAACTAAAGTACTTCCTAAGAATCGAAGTATACCCCTCTTCGGAAGACCTATTTCTTTCTCAACGGAAGTACACTCTTGATCTTCTTGATGAAATAGGAAATTTAGGGTCTCGAGCTGCCAACACACCTCTTGAAGATTGCTACAAGGTCAGTCGAAAGGGGGAGCAAAATGATGAACTTTACAAAGATGCACCTCAATATAGACGACTTGTGGGAAAACTCATCTATTTGATAATCACAAGAACGGACATATGCTATGTGGTGAACCAAGTGAGTCAACACATGAAAAATCCCACAATCCACCATTGGAGCATGATGGAAAGAATCCTCCGTTACCTAAGAGGAAGCCATAACCATGGGATTTGGATGAGAATGAACAACAACACCAAAATTATAGGATATTGTGATGCAGATTGAGCCGGTGATAGGAATGATCGGAAGTCAACAACATGGTATTGCACTTTCATTGGAGGTAACTTGGTGACATGGAAGACTAAGAAACAGAAGGTAGTGTCATGTTCTAGTGCCGAAGCCGAATAGCGGGCCATGAGTAAGCTAACAAGTGAGCTCACATGGTTAAAGGCTCTACTCAAGGATCTTGGCATTGAATCATCAAAACCAATCACTATGCCTTGTGACAACCAAGCTGCAATCCATATTGAATCCAACTCCGTTTTTCATGAGAGAACAAAACAAATCGAGATAGATTGCCACAAAGTCCGGGAGAAAATTGAAGAAGGAATAACTTTCCCATGCTACACCATGAGTGAAGGTCAATTGATGGATATTTTCACCAAAGCCATAAATCTAAAAGTTTGTGATCATATCTATCCCAAACTAGGACTTGTGGACCTCTCCCCAAGATTGATCAAAGGTCCTCTTTCTCGTAAATCACACACTCTTTTTTCCTTAGACGAGTTTTGTCCCAATAGGTTTTCTCTTTAAGGTTTTTAATGAGCTGGGATTTATGAGAAGTCCAAGCTTAACCTCCATAACATTATGGTTAAGCTTGAGGGGGAGTATTGATCTATAGAATAAAGAAGAAAAAAGGATTGCGTGTGATGCAAGAAAGAGGTCGAGGTGCGGGTGTTGCAAGCTCCCCGGTACCGAAGCGCGTAGGAAGACCGAAGGAACGTGGATCACAAGTCATGAAGTGTCTGAGGAGCTCAATCAGGGCACGGGCGCCCTTACACGTGACTTGGTTGGGGAGTGCCCTCCCCGAAGCGCTCTGACGAAGAAATGCCTCGACACTCGAAGCATGAAAGTGACGCCTCGAACTTGTGGGGACCAGGACTCCACCCTTTGACTACTGTGGGCCCATGGTGACGAGTAGGAGCCATTGGAGAGAAGAGGGGCAGTAGGCGGGACCACTCCTCGGGTCGCTATTGACCCGGGACCACTCCTCGGGATCATTTCCCGGGACCACTCGGGACCACATCTCCATCTCTCTCCTTCAGCGGCTATGAGCCTTCTTCCTCCTCTTTCTCATACACTTTCCTATAAATCTTTGTGTATTGAACTCATTTATGTATTGAATATAATTAATGAAATATTCATTCTCTCTTTACTCTTTTCTCTTGATTTCTCTTCTCAATCTTTATGTCATGAATTTTTAATACATTAGTTTCAAATTTTTACACTCGCAAATATCCAAACATAGTAAACTAACAATGGGAATGAAATAGTATTTATAAATAAGAATTATAACGATAAATAATAATGGATACAAATATTATGTGACTATTATTTTTTTAATTGCAATATAAGTTAGTCCAAAATAGACCAATATAATTATATTTTATTATATATAGAGATGCATTTGTTTTGGTTAACCAATCAAACAAGTCGAAAATTCTACAAGTAACAACGTAAAGCGCTAGTAACATTTTAAGATTTTGTTCTCCTTATTTTTTTACAATGTGTGCATAATCTTTTGGTAGAAGTAATAAGAAAAGGACATAAGTAATACTCATATGTCACATCAGTGATAAAAATAAAAATAAAGGTAATCTCTCTCTC
>JAKUCM010004723.1:0-24010 GCA_023374145.1 Lepidium sativum | reverse complement strand
GTTGGACATTATTGAATTGTCTGACAACTCGATGTGAATAATGCTTTTTGCAGGGTACATTAATTGATGAAGTGTATGTCCCCGGGCTTTATTGACAGAGATTGACCTCACCATGTGTGTCGCATAAGAAAGTCACTTTATGTCTTAAAACAAGTGCCACATGCGTGGATGAAGAATTGAAGGTGTTTCCTGCATCATTAAATCCAGCAAATATACCAATGATCAGATTCTATATATTCTATGAAGCAAAACACAGACACAGATAAATCTAGACCCAAAGGATATATTAAGATCTTCTTAGTGTCATGGATCTGTTTTTAGAACCACGTTTTCTACAACGTTAAGGTTATTAGAAACATAACAAAATAATTCACTGTTACATAGATACGGACTCTTGGCATCTTCTATCTAAATGTCATTATCAGGAAGCCATTTTCAGAAAGTTATCATCTTCATCATCACTATGATCCGTATCAAATTTCCTAAAGATCAAGTCGTAAAGCTTCACTAGTTCCAAGTTCCTTGTCTTCTCAAAAATTCTGGTTAACGGTTGAAGCTTAAACATGTCGAGTATTACTGAGTTCCTTAACATTTGTAAGACCAAAAAAATATTCACTCAAGATTGTTGGAACTTAGACAATGATCTTAAAAAAAGAACGCATGATAGAAAGGAGAAGTACTCACTCCAGAGTTAGCCCTGCACTCAATGAAATCACACTCAATCGTCGAGTTGAAACTCTCGTATAACAAATTTTAAAAAATCAAAGAAGGAAATTTGTCATCTTATTGTCATGCTCACACTACCTCAATTTATAGACATAGCATTTAGAGAATCGAAACAGACCAAGGATAATTATTCTCAATAACTCACAAGATTATATCCTTAAAAGAGATATCAATGAAACTTATGTTTGCCAATTAGTAAATAATTAGACCCAAACCTTTCTCGACCAGAAATCAAAGGTCCATTAATTTGATAAATATTCCCAACATTCTGTACTATGAAGAAAGACAAGAAAATTGATCAGTGTAGGTCTGATTTCACCTTACAAGCCTCAAGTGTCTGCAATTCAAGAAAAGATATAAAAGATATGCACAAATAAAGAAGTAATGTCGCACTCTGATATTTATGCATTTTAACTAGTTTAGGTGTCTCATTTAGTCTAGTTTGCATACATTTCTATACATTAACACTATCTCAGAGTCCAATACTTTCATTTGTATACGTTTCATTTGCATAACACACATATTGCATTTAAGTAGTTTTCAGGTACTTGGAGAGTACACATTGGAGTAGATGATGGAAAAACAGCACCAACTCGACGTATCCAATCGAGCTCCAAGTCGAGTTTCTAGTAAAATCTCTGGTCGAGTTACCTTGAGCTCCAGGCCGATTCTACAATCGAATATCTGGTCGATTATCACGCTACAAAATACTTGTTATCACTGCTTTGGGCTTTGTTCGATAGTCCTTTGAATCATAGCCTGATTTATCACAAGAGCAACAACACGGTGGAAGCCATGGAAAAGAGATTGAAATTTTCAGCTTCAGGAAACTCACCCTCTGGGATGAAAATCGACTTTGGCAAAGGCTGATCTAAATTCACATAAATGAGAGTGGAGCTGTATCCATTCTAAGACATTTTTCATTACTCTGGTGGAGTTTGAGAGGCTCACCAATGTGGCTATAAAGGAAACATAAACCCCGATAGGAGAACAAGTGATTCGATACATTCTTCAAGTCAACCCACATAGGAATTCAGGTGAGATCCACGTTCCACTAGCGCCTTCGATGTAACAAAATTTCCATCAATTTTCATGTCTTTCTCGTGTTTTCCGGAACCGTCGCGTGGGTAGATTTGATGTGTGGTGAATCGATGATGATGTGACACATAATCATGTTATGGCATAGAGGATTCGAGTCATGAATGACCTCTGCACGAATGGACGTGGTGACAACACCCTCTTCAATATGAAGCATGCCATTATATTTGGCAATTGAAGGCACATACTTACAAGCAGCCGAGATCCACGCGTTATTAGGGCGATCCTAATACGAGGATTAGTTTTCTGGTGAGGAGGAGATAGGTTCACCGAAAGAAGGAGAAGCCTCCATCTGATAGGCGGCAGAACAAGAAAAAATATACTATTACTTTATATCAAGACTATAATCTAATTGGTTTGGTTTAGTTCCGGTTATCTCCGGTTTAGTCATTTATTCTCAATTGTATATAACTATACATGTACATGATTCTAACTGAATAAGATGAATAAGAGTGAATTTCAAATATCTTCAATCTCTCTCTCACTCTCATCAAACTCGTAACATGGTATCAGAGCTTACACAAGCTTGATTCTGTTGATTCTCCATCTCTAGTCTTCGTTTTTGAGCTCAGATTCTCTTCTTTGATCATCGATCTTCTCTTTGCTCAAATTTTCTGCGAAAACAATGGTGCGAATCAACAAAATCACTCGACGATCAACTCGTTTACAAGGACTAACGGCTTCTGGATCTAGACATCTTGTTCGATCTGGTGATGATGACGATTCTCCTCCACGAAGATCTCCGGTTAATCGATCGAAGATAACTCGACCTTCACGTGTGCAATCGGCATTTGATGATACTGATTTGACAAGATCTCCGATGTATATGCATAATTCCGATCATCCAGGTCTGCATATCATCTCTATTACTTTAGATGGAACGAACTATGATGATTGGTCAGCTGCTATGCGTATTTCTCTTGATGCGAAGAATAAGTTGAGTTTTATTGATGGATCTGTGTCTAAACCTTCGATTACACATAAAAACTTTCATCAATGGTCAAATTGTAACTCGATGGTGAAAGCTTGGTTGCTTAACTCTGTTTCTTCACAGATATATCGTAGTATTCTTCGCATTGATACTGCATCGGACATTTGGTTGGATCTTCAAGGTCGATTTCATCTTTCGAATTTACTGCGTACTTTCAACCTTACTCAAGAGATTCAGGATTTTCGTCAAGGCTCACTTACTTTGTCTGAGTATTACACTCACTTGAAGACACTTTGGGATCAACTTGAAAGTGCAGAGGAACTTGATGATCCTTGTATCTGTGGAAAAGCTATACGTCTACATCAGAGAGCTGAACGAGCTCGAATTGTTAAGTTTCTTGCTGGTCTTAATGATTCTTATGCTATTGTCAGGCGTCAGATAACTGCTAAGAAGGTTTTACCGTCTTTAGTTGAGGTTTATAATCTTCTTGACCAAGATGAGAGTCAGAAGGGATTTTCAAACACTGTGGTTCCACCTGCTGCTTTTCAGGTATCAACTGATACTCAGTCTTCTGCTACTGTTTGTTATGTACATAATGGACCTAACAAAGGACGTCCTATTTGTTCTTACTGTAATCATGTGGGACATATTGCTGAACGCTGTTATAAAAAGCATGGATTTCCTCCTGGTTTTGTCTCTAAGAATAAAACAACATCTGATAAAGCACCTGACAAAGTTTCTAAACCTCAAATTGGCAATTCTACACCTAAGGATTCTACTCTCACTTCTCCAGTTGTAGCTCAAGTTGATAGTCTTCTTAATGATATGACAAAGGATCAACTTCAGAGTTTTATTGCTCTTTTTAGCTCCAAATTACAGCACTCAGCAGTAATTCCTTCATCTGCCAGTTCTTCTAAAACTCCTACAGATCACTCTGGTATTCTTTTCTCACCCTCTGTCTATTGCTTTGTTGGGATATTGGCTGTTTCACAACATACTCTTTCCAATGCACATTGGGTTATAGATTCTGGAGCTACACATCATGTTTGTCATGATCGTGTTTTATTTACAGCTTTGAACACTTCTGTTAACAATTCTGTGAATCTTCCTACTGGATCCAAAATACCGATCAGTGGCATTGGTCAAGTTCAGTTGAATGAGAATATTACTCTCCATAATGTTCTCTTCATTCCAGAGTTTCGATTGAATCTGATCAGTATTAGTTCTCTTACTTCTTCCCTAGCATCTCGAGTGGTTTTTGATCCTCATTGCTGTGAAATACAGGACATTACCAAGGGCTTGATGATTGGTCAGGGTAGAAGACTTGGAAACTTGTATGTGCTGGATACTGAGGTTGCTTCTCCATCTATTAATGCAGTTGTGGATCTGGACTTATGGCATCAACGCTTAGGTCATCCATCATTTACAAGAATGAACTTCCTCTCTGAAGTATTAGGAACACAGAAATTACAGAATAGAGCTTCTTCTCATTGTCATGTATGTCATTTGGCAAAACAGAGACGTCTTTCATTTCCTTCTGAAAACAATATGTGTAGTTCTGCTTTTGAGTTATTGCATATTGACCTATGGGGACCTTTTCATATGGATACCATTGAAGGTTTCAGACATTTTCTTACAATTGTTGATGATCATACAAGAGCAACATGGGTTTATTTGTTAAAGACAAAAGCTGAGGTTCTTACAGTGTTTCCTCAATTTATCACCAACGTTGAAACACAGTTTAATATGAAGGTTAAGGCTGTTCGATCAGACAATGCACCAGAATTGCGATTTACAAACTATTTTCAGCAGAAAGGAATTGCCTCTTTTCACTCTTGTCCTGAAACACCGGAGCAGAATTCTGTTGTTGAACGTAAACATCAACATTTGTTGAACGTGGCTAGAGCTTTGATGTTTCAGTCTGGTTTACCTCTGCAGTTCTGGGGTGATAGTATCCTCACAGCTACATTCTTGATTAATCGCATGCCTTCTCCTCTTTTGTCTCAGAAATCACCATATGAAGTTCTTACAGGCAAGGTTCCTCCATATTCTCAGCTTCGAACCTTCGGTTGTCTTTGCTATGGGATTACATCTTCTAAACAGAGACACAAGTTTATGCCACGATCACGAGCTTGTGTATTTTGGGGTATCCTTCTGGTGTGAAAGGCTACAAGATTATGGATATTGAAAGTCACAGAGTTTTCATTTCACGCCATGTGGATTTCATTGAAGATGTTTTTCCATTGGCTCATCCAATTGATTCAGTTGATGATCCTTTTGTCTCAGGTTCTTCCTTTTCCTCTTCTCCTTTTTCATCACCACAGATTTCTACTAAGAGAATTCGTTATGCTCCTGCTCATTTGAAGGATTATCACTGTTATTCTCTTACTCATAATATTCCTCACTCGATTTCTACATTCCTTTCTTATACTCGTCTGTCTTCATCTTTTCTTTCTTACATCAATAATATTACTCAAATCTCTATTCCTCAAACATATTCTGAGGCAAAGGGATCTAAAGATTGGTGTGCGGCTGCAGACAAAGAAATTGAGGCAATGGAATCTAGTCACACTTGGGATATTGTGAGTTTACCTGCTGGGAAGAAAGTGATTGGCTGCAAATGGGTTTTTACATTGAAGTTTCATGCTGATGGGTCTTTGGAACAACACAAAGCTCGTTTGGTTGCCAAGGGTTTCACTCAGAAACCTGGTCTTGATTATACTGAGACGTTCTCCCCTGTTGCAAAGATGGCCACAGTGAAGCTCCTCTTGAAAGTCTCTGCTTCTAAGCGTTGGTTTCTTAAACAGCTGGACATTTCTAATGCTTTTTTAAATGGCACTCTTGATGAAACTATCTATATGAAGCTTCCATGTAAAATATAACTTTTGCCATATTTGTTATTATAACGGGTGATTATCTATTTCCATAATTTTATTGATTCATGATAATGTTATTATTTGTGAATATTAATTTGATAAATTTATTTGGTATATTCTAACGATTATGAAGAAAATTCACATATATAATTTCCAACGGCTATAATCATTATTTTCAACGGCTAAATACAAATTTTTCCTTTATAAATACACTCATTTTCTTTCATCTCTTCACTCAAAAAAACATTTATTCCCCATAACAAAAAATGTTTATTTGGATTCTATTTTTTTCTTTGGTTACAATTATTTCTTCAATTTACAGGCTTTTCATTCTTGAACACACTTCATAAGAATTTCGGATGATTGTTGGTCTGCTTATTTGTATTTCATATATCCTTGTAGTCGCATGTTTATTTAATTTTCTTGTGTTTAGATAATATGTTATTTTGTATTATGTTTTAATAATAATATGTCGAATATTTACAAAATTGAATAAAATTTTACTATTATTATGCAGTTATTATGTCAAATTTGGCTAAAATTGAGATCATTGTCCTTGATATATTGGAAAGCAATTATATGAGATGGGAAATTGCGGCAAAAATGCACCTTAGAGGAAGAAAACTCCTTGATACCATCGATAAGTCAAAAACGACTTCAGAAGAGCAAAAAGCTAATGTCATGATATTTTTGGTCCACCATATCCACGATGGTTTAAAATATGAATATATAACAAAAGAAGATCCTACAAATCTTTGGCAATCACTCAAAGACAGGTTTGATCACCAAAAATATGTGATCTTACTGAAATCTAAACATGAGTGGTTGAACCTCCAGTTTCAGGATTACAAAAGTGCAAGTGAATATAATTTTGCTCTGTTTGAAATCATTTACAGATATAATGTGATGATGGGGAGAGAATAAGTGATTATGATATGATTTTAAAAAACTCTTTAAGCATTTCATCCTGGAAATGTTGTTTTGCAACAACAATATCGGGCTAAAGGATACACAAAGTATTCAAAGTTAATGCAAGTTCTCCTTGTAGCAGAACAAAATAATAAACTTGTAATGTTACACCATCAATCATGTCCTACTGGATCATCATTATTCCTAGAAGCGAATGTTACATCATCAAATTACAATAATTATGGACAACACGGCCGAGGTAATTACCATGGTCGTGGAGGAGGAGGAAATGGACGTGGACATGAGCATGGACAAGGAAGAAAGGAATAATAGAAGGTCTAAAGAAAAGAAGTTGGAAAAAAGCAACATGAGGAAAGTTGTTATAGGTGTGGCTTGAAAGGGCATTGATCGCGTACCTACCGTACGCCAAAGTATTTTGCCGATCAACACCAAGAGTCACAAAAGAAAAAGGAACAGAAAAGGAAACCAACTTCGTTTATGGCAATGATGGACATTCTTTTGATAATGAAGTTGGACCTTCTTTTGACATTGTTGTCGAGCCGTCTCTTGATGGTATAAATAATGATACATATCTCGATATGGCTGATTTTTTTGTTCATTCTATAGATATCAACGAAAGCCAAAAAATACTAAAATCTTCTTGAAGAACAAAGTATGACATGATGTATAACTAGTTGTGGTTGCATAATGTTGTTTTCAATCTTGATTTGTTTGAAAAATAGTTTGTAAAATACTTTATGTTGTAATATAAAGTTTGTTTTTAATTATATGAACGCATCTTTTATGAATATTTTCAAATCATAAGATGTTGAGATTCGAGAAAAAGATGGAGATATTTGTCTGGCAGATAGTGCTACAACGCACACAATACCTAACGATAAAAATTATTTCTCTTCCCTTAAAATGAACAATTTTGCCGCAAACGTGAATACTATATCTCGTGATGCAAAGATTATTATAGGCTCCGGAAGAGCTTGTTTCTCAATGTCAAGGGGAAAAAATTTTGAAATAAATAATGTGTTATACTCTCCCAAATCCTATAGGAATTGGTTGAGTTTCAAAGATATCCCCAGAAATGGATATCACATAGAAACCATGAATAAAAATGGTGTTGAATATCTATGCATCACATCAGTTAATTCGGAAAAAATGTGTATTGAAAAAGTTGCCAACTTTATCCTCCAAAATATATTTCACAAAAATAAACATGACTGAGTCATATGTTACAGTAAACCCAAAGTTTACATTTACATTCAAAATCTCGCACGAACGCTTAGGGCAACTTGGTTCATTCATTATGCAAAATATTTTAGAAAAAAACAAATGGCCATTCATTGAAAAACCAGAAGATTTTTCAAGCGAAAGAATTTCCATGTAATGCTTGTTCTCTTGGAAAACAAATAACTCGGCCATCACCAGCCAAAGTTAAAAATGAATCTATAGTATTCTTAGAAATAATACATGGTGATATATGTGGGTCTATCCACCCATAATGTGAGCCATTTAGATATCTTATGGTATTAATTAATGCATCTAGTAGATGGTCACATGTGTGTCTATTGAGCACACGGAATATGGCTTTTGCAAAATTCATTGCCCAAATAATGAGGTTGAGGTTAAAATTTCCTAATCATGAAATAAAAAAGGTAATAGTTGATAATGCTGGTGAATTCACTTCACAAGCCTTCAATGATTATTGTATGTCATTGGGAATATATGTTGATACTAATTCATGCATGTTCACACACAAAATGGCATGGCTGAGTCTTTAATGAAACGAGTACAAATTATTGTTAGACCGTTAATAATGTAAAAAAAACTCACAATTCTAATATGGGGTTATGCAATTTTTCATGTTGTGGCACTAATTCAAATAAGACACAGTATATATAATAAATATTGTCCATTATAATTAACATCTCGTCAATATATATATATATCTCATCTTCATGTTTTAGGGTGTGCAGTTTATGTCTCCATAGCGCCACCACAAAGAACAAAAATAGGACCACAAAGGAGATTGGGAATATATATTGGGTATACATCACCGAGTATAATTCGATATCTAAACCCGAAAATTGGTGATACGTTTACGGCATGTTTTGTCGATTGCCAATTTAGTGAAGATGAATTCTAGCATTAGGGAGATGAACTAAAGAGGCTCCAAGAGAAATCACATGGTACACATCATCGTTGTGGAACTTTGATCCGTTACGAAACAATGTATCTGGAAGTTCGGAAAATTGTGCATTTACAAAATATGACAAATCAAGTACCAAATGCATTCACCGATACAAAAAGGGTGACAAAGTCATATATACTCGTTGTGAATGTTCCATCAAGAGTTATTGTTCCGGAAGAAAAAAATGATGGAAAAATAACAAATGAACCTAAGGCTCAGTTGAAAAGAGGGAGACCAATGGGATCAAGAGATAAAAATTCTTGAAAGAAAAAGATTTTGGGAGAATTAAATAAAAATGGTCCAGAAGAACCAAATTATACAGAGAAAAGTCTTGAAGAGGAAAATAGAGAAACAAATGAGATTCCCATCAACTATGCTCCAAACGAGGTAACAATATATAAAGCCCGACTTGTTGCCCAAGGTTTTTCTCAAAGACCGAGAATTGATTATGAAGAAACATATTCTCTGGTAATGGATCCAATTACCTTCAGATTTTTGATGAGTCTAGCGGCATAAAAAATCTAGAAATGTATCTAATAGACATTGCGACAACATATCTATATGGATCACTTGATAATGAAATATATATGAAATCCTAGAAGGATTAAAGATGCTTTAAACATTGAACTCAAAATCTAAAAAAAAATTGTTGAGTCAAATTACAACGATTACTTTATGGATTAAAACAATTCAGACGCATGTGGTATAATCGCTTAAGTGAATATTTGTTGAGCAAAGAATATACAAACAATGTGATATGTCATTGCGTATTTATCAAGAAATCAATATATCGGTTTGTGATCATTATTGTATATGTTGATGACTTGAACATAATTGAGACTCAAAAGGAAATCAATGAGATGAGAAATCATATAAAGAAAGACTTAGAAATGAAAGATCTTGGACAAATAAGATTTTTTCTTGGACTTCACAGATCGAGCATCTTCGAAATGGAATTTTCGTACATCAATCAAATCATACGAAAAGGATCTTAAAACTCTTTCATATGGATAAAACGACTCCTTTGAGTGCTCCAATGGTTAATATATCATTGAATATCGATAAAAATCCATTCCGACCTTGTGAAGATAACGAAGAGGTATTAGGTAATGAATTACCTTATTTGAGCGCTATTGGTGGGCTCATGTATCTTGCAAATTGCATTAGACCAGATATAGCATTTGCTACAAATCTGCTTGCAAGATACAGTTCATCACCTTCTCACAGACAGTTGAATGGAATAAAACATATATTTCGTTATCGTCAGGGAACAACTCACTTGGGAGTTTTTTATAATAGAAATTCTAGTGTCGGTCTAGGCTATTTTGCAGATGCATGATATTTATCAAACCCACACAAAGTCGGATAGTAAACTGGATATGTTTTCACAATAGGAGGCACTGCAATTTCTTGGTGTTCCCAAAAGCAGACTCTAGTTGTTATCTCCTCAAATCATACAAAAATAATTGCACTTCACGAAGCATGTAGAGAATGTGTGTGGCTTAGGTTCATGACTTAATACATACAAGAAGCAAGCGGAAAATTCATAAATAAAGGGCCAATGAAATTGTTTGAAGACAATGCCACTTGTGTCCCCCAAATTAAAGAAGGTTATATTAAGAACGACCAAACGAAGCATATCCCCCCAAGATTTTTCTCTTACCCAAGAGAACTTCAAAAGAATCAAGAAGTTTATATTCAATATATACGGTCAGCATACAATGCAGCAAATCTGTTCACGAAAGCGCTTCCCCCTACAACATTCAGAAAATATGTTCACAGTATCGGAATGCGTCAATTACGAAACTTATGATATATATGTTTTCAAAGGGAGATCATTGTACTATTTTTTCCTCGTCATGGTTTTTATCTCTCTAAATTTTTCTGTGCCAAGATTTTTAAGAGAGAGTGTTATAAATATATATAGCTTTATAGGTATTATAATTACCTATATAAAAAATATTTCACTTTCTTCACCGCCTTACACTACAACAAATACTTGTATTGGGTGAAAAAATGAGATGAAACAAAAGCAAATTATCATAATTTTTTCTTCAGTGTCTCTCTCCCTTTTAATTTATATACAAATATAACATCTAATAATATAATATTTAATATATATATATGTTATAATATATATAATTATTTCATAAAAAGTTTATTTTTCTGTTTTTTCAGATCTTTTTCTTTTAATAATAAAAATTTTATCATTTTTTTATTTCTAGAACTAAAAAAAATAAAAATATAATCTAATAATTACATAAAAGAATAGTATTATTTTAGTAACTTTTTCTATAAAAAATAAAGATCAGAAATGAAATATCTCTTATTTAACAAGCAAAAATACGAATTAATACAACAACAAATAGATTAAAGAAACAAAATAAAAACAACAAATACAAAATAATAATACCAAAAATATTATATTTTCTCCCATCCGAATATTTAAAAAGCCTAGCTCTCAGTAAACCCAAATAAGCGCAATAATTAATGATCCAACAACCACAATATACCCAACAGAAGCACGTAAGCCATGAGCCGAAACTGAACTGGATCCTGAACCGGAACTAGAACCCCAATCCGAATGAGGAGAAGAAGGAGAGGTGGAATCAGAAGAGACAACGTCGACTTTGACTTTCATGCCTTGTTCACAATGCCCAGGCGTCCCACAAGCGAAATAACGAGTACCAGTTTTAGACAATGTAACGACGTCGTTTCCAGAATTCAAGGAGTTGACAGGTGTTCCCAGGTCACAACTCTTGTATGCCGTTTCACTTCCAAGCTCTACAACGCTGTGTAGTCCTGAATACTTAAAAACTACAAGACAAAATAAAAGAGGATACGATGTCGGTTAGCATTAAACCGGTCGGTTTGATTTAAAATTGGATTTAGAGAATAATAACATACGCAGTTTGTCTCCGACTTTGAAAGATTTATCGGACGACCAAGAATCAAAGTCAACGGATTGTTCCCATCCTTGACTACCACCAATCACATGTTGTGCTGCTAATGTTGTCTTAACCGAGATTAAACCGGAGAAAACCAAGATAACAAGAACTGCTTGCATTTTCATTGGTTTAGCGAATTGAATCCGGTTTGCAATAATTATGCTACTACGAGCTCGTGTATATATAGATGAATGCATGAACATTGATTGCTTAAGAAATGAAAGTTAGGAAGCAAAGAAACAAAAAAAAAAGCTTGGCGTTGAATCGAAGATACGATCTTTGGTGGTTGTAAAAATCTTTTGTATTAGTTTAATGTTTTGTGATGTTTAAATTTAAGTAGAAGGTTTGCATCAGAATTGCCTAATAAGTTAAGACGACAAAAGCCTTTAACAAGCAAGAAAACCAACATGTTCGGACATAAAAGCTAGTTTTATTTATTAACTTCTCAACTTACGCCACCTAAAGTCACTACTTCCTTTTTTTATCTACACTTCATATTTAAACCAAAATCATAGCTTGGAAGTTTGTTTTAACTATACCTATTTATATTGGTAATTGTTGAAGTTTCCAAATATAAAAAGAGGAAGGACGAAGATAACATCCATAAAACAAGAGAGTAATGATTCCTATGACAAAAAAGAAGAAAAAATAAAGAAAGAAAGAAAGAAAGATTTAAAATCAAAAATAACTTACCTCTATATTGAATAGATTTTGATTTTTTCGTTAATCTGTATCTATTGTTAGGTTATGCATTAACGATAAAATAATTGCTCAACAAAATAAGGAATAAAAAGATAATCATCACTACATTAATTTGAGAAATGAGATGTATTTTTCATCCTCGTATATTTCAAAAGAATTGCTGAATTACATTTTCAGGTAAAGGAATGTAATTTATAGTCTTTGACCATTGTTGTGTAAACACAATTGTAGCTTGTTGTGTATAATTATTTTTCCTTTCCATCTAGCTAGTTGTTAACTACTTTCACATTATAAGATTAGGTTTAAATTTAGAATTTAACTATAGGTCTCACATTGTCAATCAAATTATTATATATAGTGTCGCATACATGTTATTGAGAAGTGGGGCATGTGCCTTTCATACTCAAAAAATTATTTTGGTTAATTTATTTTTATTCATCTTTTTTACTTTTTCTTAAGTATGTCAGACCATCTTTATCTCTATTGGCGAGTTTTTTTATTGGGTTCTAAAACATTAAAATATTATTATTTTTATAAAAGTTTATTTGTTGTTTAAATTTAATTTTATTTTAAAAATTGGTCAATTAAATGATGATACATATAAGATAAAAAATTTTATTTAAGAATTTTTTTCTCTCTTTTCTCTCATATTTTTCTATTATTTTTTATTTTTATATTGTTAAGAACTTTTATTAAGCAACTCTAATAGAGGTGCTCTAATAGTACATCCAATGGAAAACTCTTTACTCAATTTTTTAACATTATCAAAATAAAAAAAAATAAAAAAATAAGAGAAAATGAAAAGATGATTTCTTAATCAAAAGATTTAAGAACCATCTCTTACCAAATATTATTTTTCTATTAGATAATTTATTTTTAAAAATAAAAGTTTAAATAAAAATTAAATTTCTATAAAAAATATTACTATTCTATTGTTAAGAAACCCTTTACTATAAAGATTTGTACATCCGCCACTATTAATATATACATCTTCTCGATTAGTTAGTTACTTGCAAAAAATTGTTTAAGTTTTGTTATAAATGTAGGCCATACATTTTAAATGACAAAGCTAATATATTGCTCCTTAGTGGGAGGCTTGTATCATATTAATATGATTTTCACTTTTGCAAATTATGTTCCTGTTCTATGGCTGTAAAAACACCATTTTCATAATCTAAATGTTCAAATAAAGAAATACAATATTCTTTGTATTTTATTTCCATCTACACTTAAGTTTGAATAATACCGTTAATCCACCATTCCATAAATTTCAAAGAACGTAATTCCACCGTCTTGCTGATTATCATGCTCTCAATGAGAACTAAACTAAGACAATCTTCAATAGTAAAAGACCATATGAGTTTCTTAAAAAAATATATATTAATATTTTATTTATTTGATTTTGATAATTAGATTTTGTTTTATTTTTTAAAAAATTGGTCAATTAAAATATGACATATGTCCTAAGAAACTTTTAGAGAATTTTTACAATATCTCAAATAACTCATAAGAGAACCCCTCGTTAAAGATGCTATAGTATTCTTGAAATATAACCAAAGACCCAAAAGGACCAAACAAAACTCATGGTTACATATACACACAAGCATCTCATGTTCTTGTTTGAACTATTATCTCTTCAACTATTGATTCATTATCTTCTTATCACAAGAAGTAGAGTAACCCTGTAAAACTTATGAGAGCTTTTACTCTCAGAGATCTGTATCATCTCTCTTTATCATTCTTTCATATACAAAAACATTTCCAAGTTTTACATCTCATTTCACAGGAAGAGTCCCATTTTCAGAGTTCATCTTCTTCCTCCTCTCCATGAAACTTCCACCACAATTAGAGAATCCAGGAAGACAACGATGATGCTGCCAATTAGACTTCTTCTTCTCTTCCTTCTCATTGTTGTTGAATTCTCCTGAGTTAGCATTTGAGAGATAAGGAGTACTTACAGCTGAAGAGGAACCAGCTTCGGAGCTTTCTTCTCTTTCTTCTCTAATACTGTCTCTAAATAACTCACCAAGCTTCTTCCTCCTTGGTTTTGGTGCTGGTGAAGTTGAGCCTAAAGGAGACTTCTGAAACAACAAGTTGTTGATACGAGGAATCCTATCTGAGAAGCTGCTCTTTGGAGTGTTTCCACGAGATGGAGTGAAATCTGAAGTATAATCAAAAACAATGTCATGATTCTAAATATTGAGTAGAACAAAAACTAAACAAAGATTGAAGATTTTACCTCCATTTACGCTGTGGAAATCATCATCTGAGTCAGATTGTAGAAATTGTTGTGAATCGAAAAAGGTTTCATCTTTACTTCCTGAGACAATAGAAACAAATTAGAATGATGAATAATCAAACAAACAACACACTAAGAAACTGTTCAAACTCGAATTTTTTGATTCAATCACCATCATAACATAGAAAAGACCAAAACTTGATTGACCTCAAAAACAGAGGAGATGGCTAAAAAGAGAGAAGCTTGAAATTTAAAATGTATTCTTCTAAAGCTCCCGGGTAAAAAAATTTGATTATTTCAAAACCCACTTCAAATTAAAGCGTGAAAAACAATGAACTCAGATCAAAAAGAATGGAAGAGCAAAAACTTTATCACAGTTTTTCAGATCTGAGTCACTGTTAAAGTAGACAGCTTTTTTATTCACAATTTACTAAAACACCTCTGTTTTTAAATTACTTTTTCCTGTTAATGAAAAAAAATCTCTATGATTAGTTACCGAAATCAATAAAAATCTCTATGATTACGGAGAAATCTTTGTTTTGATTTATTTAGTTACGGAGAAATAAATATCTATATAAAGAATACATTTTAAAAAAAAGATAATAACTTTGTAGAATCAATACCAAAGCTTTTCTTAGAAGAAGAAAACGACCACCGAGATTTCACCGGAGTCATATTATTCTCCGTCGTCGGAGAAATCGCCGGAATTGAACTACTCTTCCTTGGTGATTCTGTAAATTAAATCAGCAATAATATTCAATCAATAAACAACAAAAAAATAAATATCATTATGAACTAATCATTGATAAAAACCCATTTGGAGATCATGACAATTCAAAAAAAGTACCAAAAATTTTCTTGGGAGAAGGAGAAGTGAGTAAAACGTTGTCGTTTTTGTGAGGTTTCAAAGTCGTCGTCGTCATCATCACCGGAGAATCTGGAGTTATCATACTGTCTGTTCTAATCGGAGATTTATTAAGCGACGATGAAGAAGAACCCATTCACTAACATAATCGGATTCTATATAATATATTAAAAAAAAAACTAAAAAAGGAAGAAACTTTCTGAGAGAAAGAATGTTGATTGAGAAATGATTATGATCAAAGCTCAAAGAGGAGAGAGAGAAGTGTATAATATTCTTCTTTGTATTTGTATTTGGAGTATAGAAGGAGAAGGAGGAAGTGGGACCTACACGTACACGGTGCCCACTCAGTGATCGCGTTTATTAGAAGTCAAAACGTTGTCGTTTTGAGGTAATACACGTAATTATCGTGGGATTTATCATGGTGGGTCCCTTTGTGAGTGACACGTGGCACTTTTGTTTAATTGTCCTTATTCCGTTGGCTAAACCGGATATTACGGTTCATTTTTATCCGGTTTTAATTGATTTTTATTTGGCATGTTTGGTAATGCACATGTAAATTCGTTTTTTTATGGACAATTGAATTGAGAAGATCTAATCTATGATATAATGTCTATTTTTATAATTCTTATTTAATTTATCAACTGTGTATGTATGTATAGTTAGCTGGATGATCGTTTAATATTCCAAATACTAATTCGTATTAATTAAAATTATTATTCAAAATATAATAAACAAAAATATGGATGCTAAATTTGTTTGGGTAGAAAATGATACAGATGGCATTTTGGTAACCTTGCAAAATCAGCTCTGAACCAATTTATAATTTCAGTGATTAAACCGGATTTCATGGCATTTTGATTGACAATAGTAAAATGGACATTATAATCTATTCATACAAACTCTAAACTTTTATTATAAACTGAATGACACAATAAACAGATACAAGGAGTAAATTAGATAACGTAACCATTCTAGAAATGGAAAAGTCACAGTAATTTGAGATGTTAATTGGAGTATCAGTTTTCTTTAACGTGATTCGTAGTGTTACTTTGACCGTAATTATATAATTTTACTTGACCCATGAATAAATATGAAGACTTGGAAGTGTAGTAACAACTCTCACTAATTATACCAAATAATGATGAAATGATGTCGAAATCAATTTAAAGTTATGTATTAAGATAATCTGCTTTGCTAGCACCAAAATATCAATATTTAGTAAAGAAGATTTTGAGAGAACATAACATTCCATATCAAATCACTGATTAACAGAAAAAATATACATTTTCAGCATACATATTGAAATATTTTGGCATATTTTTAATTAACACAAACGATAGCTACATTTTTTTTGAGAAAGATGAAATTAGTATGAATATTCATAATATATATATATATATATATATCAACAAATAAATAAATAAACAAATAAAATTATATATTTTTAAAACATATAATTAAAAAATTCAATAAATAAAACAGATATATCTTTCGGCTTATTGACATTAAAATTTTAATATATAATTTAACTTTTTGTTATTAATTTATTTTAATTTTATTCTGTTTATTATATTTTAGATTTATAATTTTAGTTTTTATTTTATTTTATAAGTTTTTATTAAATGTTTTGGTCGTTATGAATGTTTTTGTGTAAGTTGCTAAACTAGTGATAAATTGCAGCGACTACAAAAAAAAGATCAAATCGTTATCGTTAATTTTTGGTCGATGTTATTATTGCTGACGACCAACGTCTACAAAAAAAAATGACTATATCAATCAAAGTATTTCGATTGATTTTTTTTTCACTCGCTTATCTCATTATTTTATTGTGTTGTAACTATTTTGATTGTGAAATTGGTTTATCATTAGATCCTGTAAGATTACTAGATGCCAAATGTGTTTTTATCTAAAAAAAAATGTAGTACGTAAATTATAATATATGCTTTCCTATGAATTTCACAATACATATAGATTGATTGATTGATATATTCGCTCATTTTTTGTTTTGTTTTGTTTTGCCGACTCTAGTGTTAATCAACTTGTACTTATTGTTTTTTAAATAAAATAATAAAGCATCTGTGATGCTATTGCCATCACAATTCTGTTCCCGTGACCACAACAAAGCTCTCTTGATCATACGATTAATGAGTATTACAAATTTCTGATACACTCAATGCATTAGTACAATCTTTTCACAAGTGTTCATCTATAAATATAAATATACATACGTCGAAAAAATAGATTTAGTCAAATAGTTAAATTTATATATTTACTGTAATTTTCACATTTAACTTCTGATAATTGTTTAATCCTACAATAAAAGAATATTGATAGGCATTAGTGATTAAAATTTCAGAAGTTTTTTTGTTGGATTTAAAATTTGTCAAAAAATTTTGTATTTTCTTTTGTTGTTTTTTTAGTGTAAGTTTGTACATGTTGAGAATAAGAAACTTGGCTTAAAGGGAGAGAGAATTTGATTTTTTTATTGTTTGATTAGAACGATTACAATGATGTTTATCTTTTAGAGGATTGCATTTCAACATCTAATAACGCGTGTCTACATCACAGTGCTTCACACGAGTCTAGGATCGCAAATCTGTTTGACGTTAGGATTTGATTCTCTATGCTGCTGTTAGGATCTGTTGAGCAAACGACACAAGAATCAGTCGTTTTGCTTCAGGATGAGCTATTGGGTCCAAATTTACAAAGGCCCAATCGCAATATGAAGCCCAACACCACTTTGTCTCTTTCACCAGAAGAAGACAAAAACACCATAAACAAATTGCCAAAGAACGACGATTTCAGCAGAGAAAATCAAATCCTAACGGCAAACAGATTTACAGTCACTTCTTCTCGCATGTTCGAGCTTCAAAGTAAGCTTCAAAGTTTCTCCAAGGACTCTAAGACAATGGTAGATTATCTTGGAGAAGTTAAAGGAATATGTGATAAACTTGTCACTATTGGAACTGAGTCAATGAAAAGATGAAAAGATTTGCAGCCCTTCATGGACTTAACCGGGAATACGAGTCTATTGTTACTGTAGTAGAAAGCTCTATGGATACTTTCCCTGGTCCTTCATTTGGAGATGTATGTTCTCGTCTGAATGATTTTGAAGATTGTATCAAAACATATACCGCTTCCGCAAATACAATGAATCCACATATGGATTTTAAAATTTCCCAAGCAAACAATCAACAATATTATTACAACAGTAGAAGAGGTAAAGGAAATCTTGGGAGAAATTCTTATTCAACTTGTGGCAAAGGATTTCCTCAGCAGTTCTCTTTTCGCTCCGATCAAGTGAAAGAAAATGATGACAAACCAATATATCATATCTATAGAAAACGTGGTCATATGGTTTTAAAATGTTGGCACATGTTTGATAATGCTTATCAGCATGAGGATGTTACAACTGTTCTTGCTGCAATGCGCATCTCTGAAGTAAAAGACACTACATGCCAAAAATGGCATCCTGATATTGGTGCTACTGCACATGTCACAAATGCACCACATCTCCTTACTCAGACTCAGCCTTATTACAGTTCAAATACTGTCATAATTGGTGATGGAGGGTTTTTACCCATCACTCATGTTGGGTTTGCAGATATCTTTTTTCCATCAGGTACACTCCCTTTAAAAGATGTTTTGTTTTGTCCTGATATTGCTAAATCTTTACTTTCTGTGTCCAACCTTACATCCGATTATCCTTGTTCTTTCACATTTGATGATACTGGTGTGTATGTTAAGGACAAGGTAACTTAAAAGTTGTTGACAATGGGAAGAAAACGTGATGGATTATATCTCTTTGAGAATCAAGTTGCTTCAGTCTTTTTTTCTACTCGACAAGTTGCTACTATTGGTGTTATTTGGCATATGAATCAAGGTCATCTTAATGCCAAGATTCTCCAACATATGGCTCAAATAAAGTCTATCAACTTCAATAAGAAAACCGGTCAGACTTGTGACTCTTGTCTAATCGGGAAAAGTTGTCATTAACCTTTCATTGCTTCTAATTTTCATGCTACAAAACCTTTAGAGAGGATCTATTGTGACTTATGGGGTCCCTCTCCAGTTGTCTCTTATCAAGGATTTCGATACTATGTAATCTTTGTTGACAATTATTCAAAATTCTGCTTGTTTTATCCATTGAAGCTCAAGTCTGATTTCATGGCAGTATTTAAATCTTTTCAAAGGAATGTTGAAAATCAATTCAACACAAAGATAACCATTTTTCAGTGTGATGGAGGAGGAGAATTCACAAATCATAGATTTAAAACTCATTTACAAGAGTAAGAAATTCAACAATACATCCCGTGTCTATATACTCCCCAATAAAATGGGTTAACAGAGAAAAACCACAGACACATCACAAAACTTGGATTAACAATGATCTATCACAGTAGGATACCCTTCACACATTGGGTTGAGGCTTTTTACACTTCCAGCTACTTGGGAAATCTCTTACCTTCCTCTGCTTTGCAAGGTTTTGTCAGTCCCTATGAAAAACTTTTTCACAAAGCTCATGTTTATTCATCCCTTCGAAGTTTTGGCTGTGCTTGCTTTCCAACACTTCGGGATTATGGGACAGACAAATTTAATCCTAAATCACTCAAGTGTGTTTTTCTTGGCTATTGTGCAAACTACAGAGGTTATCGTTGTCTTTATCCACCAACGAGAAGAGTATATCTCAGTCGCCATGTACTCTTTGATGAGACAAAGTTCCCTTTCTCTGACTCCTACATTCATTTACAACAACCATGCTCTAGTTCTCTTCGTACGGCTTGGCAATACGGTTTCTTGTCTGATATTTCTCCCTCAATTCTTGCATCAACATCAATTTTTCTTGAGCAGAGTTTCTCTTCTGGAAATTCATCTTCACTTTAGCACTTGCCTGCAGTTAATTTCTCTAGTGCGTATAGTTCTACTTCCCTTTCTCCATGTGAATCAGCTAACTCCGGAGAAGATGTGGAGTGTTCTGAGTGTACGTCAGACTTAGATCTTGTTTCTATTGGCGACAACACTTTCCTCTCTCCTTATCAGTCCGATTTCATGCAACTGGATACTTCCTCATCCCATGCATCAACTTAACATACCATATCATCAACATATACAGATAGTCTCATCTATACTTTTCCTACTGCAGCAAGTCCAATTTCGATATCTCAGCACTCAATGGTTACAAGGTCTAAAGTTGGTACTATTGAACCAAATACTAAATATGCTCTACATATTCAACATATCACTCACCTAGAACCACACACTATCACATAAGCTTTGAAACATCCGGGTTGAACAGCTGCTATGGGTGAAGAAATTGACAATTTTCAACTCACTAATACTTTGTCTGATAAGAATGTTCTTGGTTGTAAATGGGTCTTTCGTACAAAACTCAATGATGATGGCTCTTTGGATAAACTTTGAGCTTATTTAGTTGCTAAAGGTTATGAACATGAAGAAGGAATTGATTATCTTGAGACTTATAGTCCAGTGATACGCTCTGCAACAGTTCGTGTAATACTTCACTTAGCCATAATAATGGAGTGGGATCTCAAACAACTTGATGTTAAGAACACGTTTATTCATGGTGACTTAATTGAGACAGTTTATATGCGTCAACCTACTGATTTTATTGATCCTGACAAGCCTGATTATGTGTGTCACTTACGCAAATCCCTGTATGGGTTCAAACAGTCGCCTCGAGCTTGGTTCGATAAGTTCAACTCCTTTCTTCTTGAGTATGGCTTTGAATGTAGCACACGTGATCCTTCCCTCTTTGTCTTTACCCACAATAAGGATGTTATTTTTCTCTTGTTGTATGTTGATGATATGATTATCACGGGTAACACTTTTACTCATTTTACAAACCTATTGAATGCACTCAATGTCCATTTTCGTATGAAAGATCTTGGAAAGTTGCATTACTTTCTTGGATTCATGCACACTTTCATACTGATGGACTATTTCTCTCTCAACACAAGTATGTTGTTGACTTACTACATGTAGCAGGGATGCCTGATTGTGCTCCAATAGCTACACCATTGCCTCTTCGATTGGACACACCTATGACAGATGACAAGCTATTTGAAAACCCAACATTCTTCCGTTGTTTGGCTCGTAAACTACAATATCTTACTCTTACTCGTCTTAATCTCCCATTTACTGTTAATTTTGTGTGCCAGAAAATGCATCAACCTTCAGAATCTGATTTTCAACTCCTCAAACACATCCTTCGCTATGTAAAGGGTACTATTACGATGGAAATTTCCTTCAGTAAACACATTGATTGCACTTTTCATGCATACAATGATTTCGACTGGGTAGGTTGTAAGCTTACAAGACGTTCTACTGTTGGTTTTTGTACTTATTTGGGTAATAATCTCATATCATGGTCTTCTAGAAAACATCAAACAGTGTCGAAAAGCTTTACTGAAGCTGAATATTGCACCTTGTCTGATACAGCTTCTGAACTCACCTGGCTTGGCTTTCTTCATCAAGAATTAAGCATATCTTTTTCCACGACACCAGAATTACTGTGTGATAATATTTCTCTGCAGTTTATCTCACGGCTAACCCCGCCTTCCAGAAATGTACCAAACACTTCGAATTGGACCATCATTATGTTAGAGAACGTGTTGCTTTAGGCACTTCGCAGGCCAAGCATATCTCTGCCTCTCACCAAATTGTCGATATATTTACCAAATCCTTATCGGCGGTGCCGTTTGAATCTCAGCGGTTCAAACTTGGTGTAATCCTTCCTCCGACGCCAAGTTTGCGGGAGGGTGTTGAGCAAACGACACAAGAATCAATTGTATTTCCTCAGGATGAGCTATTGGGTCTGAATTTATAAAGGCCCAATCGCAATGTGAAGCCCAGCACCACTCTCTTTCTTTCACCAGAAGATAACAAAAACAGCAGAAACAGATTGCCAAAGAACGGCGATTTTAGCAGAGAGAATCAAATCCTAACGGCAAACAGATTTGCGATCCTATACTCGTGTGAAGCACCGTGATGTAGACACACGTCATTAGATCTTGAACTGTAATCCTCTATTAGATAAACATCATTGTAATTGTTCTAATCAAGTAATAAATAATTAAATTATCTCTTCCTAAATAAAGATTCAAGCCAACATTTCAAGAAAGATTTGACATTGAATTTCTGCAACAATATTATCGAATATATATATATATATATATATATATATATATATATATATTTCAACATTATCTAGAAATATTTCGCTTCTATTGTTGTTGTGAAAGTGTGTTTTTAATTCCTTTGATTATATTTGGTATAAGATTTAGGTCAAAGTTATTGTGCAAGCTTGATATATATTTGTAGGGAGAAAAACGTCATGATTTAGTATAGTTAATCGTGAAAACAACATGCAATAATTCCATGTTGGTGAGGTATCAAGATTTCTAAACTTAATAATCCATAAGACGTGGTTATCATTTATCACTCACACACGCATTTATCGTCCAAGCATTACACGATAGTAAAATATTTTAAATTGGGACAATTGGATTAAAGAAATGTATAGTGAGTAAATAATTTAGGAATCAAAATCAAAATATACAAACAATAACAAGTGGAACGACTGAGAGATTTATGGTCTAGTTGTATTCTTGTGCTAAACATTTTCGGAAATTTAGTGTTTGACGGTAAAGATCGAGTAAATTAATTATAACAGACGTTAAATTTGTAGATGTTCGGATTCAATACTTAGATAACTGGTTCTAGATACTGTGGTCTTCATGCTAGTATTAGAGATCCTAATATTTTTAAGGCTAGATGTTTCAATATGATATATTGATGTCTATTGAAATTTTATCAGCAAACTTTCTCAAATTAACTATGATTTACTTAATTAATAAAAATCAAATATAATAAAAGAAATTTGTCCACCAAAAAAAAGAAATTTTGAATACTATCTTTTCACAAAAATAATTTTTTTGTCTCTAATTTTTTTCTACAAATAAGTATATAGAACTATATAAAAAACCTTATAAAATTTTATAAATAATTTATTTATAAATTAACTTATAAAATATTATAATAATGTATTTATAATTTATTTTATAAAAAGTTAATTTATAGGACATTAATGTAATATAAATATATAAACTTTTTTATAAAAACATATATAAAATCAAATTATCGAAAATAATGTGTATAACTTAAAATTATAGAATATTATAAATGTTTTATAAACTAGCTTTAAAATAAATTTTTAACATAATTTTTTATAAGGCTTTATAAGACAATTTATAAGATGAAATTTTTATAAAAAAATTTCTAAGATAACTTATATATATATATATATGTTATTTATAAGGTTTTGTAAAATCTCTTATAAAATTTTATAAATGTGAAAATCAAATTTTGAAATGAAAAAAAAAATTTGGCGGGAAAAACTTTTGGCAGAAAAACTTTTTTTGCGATAAATGATTTTGACGGGAACAAATCTTCGTTAAAGAAATCAATTTTTTTTATAAAACTCTCTCTCTCTC
>JAKUCM010004722.1:0-16731 GCA_023374145.1 Lepidium sativum | reverse complement strand
TGATCATTTATGGTCCCTGGAAAGCGTTTACGGATGCAACACATCCTCACACAATTTGCTTCTGGGTATTGATTATTGGAATCCCCTTTGAGTACAGCATTGTGCATGTCTATAGTCTGGTTGGAGACTCCTTGGGTCGTGTGTTGGAGGTCAATGTCAATAAAAGGAGAGTACTCATTGAAATACCTTGCTCCAAACCTCTTATATTCTCTTCTACGCTAGAATTTGCTCAAGTCAATAATCACAACTTATGATCGAGTATCAGAATCTCAAGGGATATTGTCACCTCTGTTATCAAATGACAAATGATTCGAGTTGTTGCTACAAGGCTCTAAAAGATCCAGCGGTCTCAGGCAAGGATACCAAGGTAAAGAGTTCTCAGATGGTACGCATGCAAAGCTACAAAGGTGTTTTCATAAATGGTAACAACACACAGAATAATGAGAAGAATGTTACTGATATTACAAAGGAGAAAGGGCAGCCATTAGATGGGAAAAGAGACAAAGGAAAGCAAATTGCTTTGTCTTAAAAACCAGAAACATAAGGAAGAAAGCGGAACTTCAAAACGAAGCCTAGAGGAAATAAGTTAGAGAATTGCCATTGCAAATATTCAAGATGGTCCCCAGATGGTGTCTTATGACAAAACTGATGTTGGATGAAAAGTGAAGCTGGTTCTCTTTCTTCTAATAAAGTTTGTAGACCACTATTCCAGAATGAGGAAGACGAAGGGAATTCTCTGGTTGTTGAACCAGTTTGTACAATATGTCCCATGATGTTGAGTGTAAGATCTTGCAGCAATTTTTGACTAATTTGTAGGAAAAGGAGCATTATACTTCTCCTGCAGTTACATAGACTATTGCTCCGAAGGATTTAGGGTCGGAGATGGTTCTGATAGGTCCAGAAACTGACTGTTTAATGGATGAAGAGGAGGGGGTCGAAGTTGATGATGAAGAGAGGTTGTATACGGCTGAAGAACTTTCATAATCAGCTGAGTTCATTAGGATTTATGAGTTAAAGGAACATGAGAAGGAAAGACATGAAGAACTTGCAAAGATCTCAACGCCGCTGCCTGTCCCAAGCAAACCACCTTCGAGACCGGCAACACCATTTTGTGGAGTGAGCACTCAGAAGATGATGACATTTGCAGCCATGTCACCTCGTACTAATCTGAAGGAGCCAAAAGCAAAGGCAACACCTTCCAAGGAGTCATGAAAAGGCTCAATGAATTTTTAATTGTTTTAATGTTAAAAACTCTTAGTTGGAATTTTCAAGGTATTGACAATAGGGTTACAATAAGTTCTCTTAGAGATATTTAGAAAAAAATATAAACTAGTTTTTATTTCTTTATGAAACTAAGAATAATGCATATTTTGTGGAAAAAATCCAAACTCATTTACGATATAATGCAATGATTATTGTTGATCTAAATGGTTGCAGTGGAGGCTTGTCTTTATTATATGATGATTTGTTCAATGTCACACTTAATCACAAAGATAATATAATGATTGATATATCTTTAACTGTTAAAGGTCAACTGATAAATATAACATTTATTTACGGTGAACCCAATCAAAATCTCAGATAAAATGTGTGGGAGAGACTAACAACGATTGGAATAATCTATGATATTCTCTGATTAGTCATTGGAGATTTCAATGAACTCACCGGAAATCATGAAAAACAAGGAGGAACTCTAAGGAATCCAAATTCTTTCCTTTAATTGAATGATTCAAAATTGCAGGGTGGTGGAGTTTCCCTTTCAAATCATCGACCAATTATAGGTCAGTTTTCTAATCAACCATATATACGTCAAAATAAATTTATTTTTGATAAAGAATGGATTGGAAAAAATGGTTTTACATATACAATAGAGAAAGGATGGAAGAGATTCCCATGTCAACGTAGAATAACGTTTATTGGGAGAATTAAAAATTGTTAAGATGCAGAAGAGAGTGGAAGAATTACATAATTTCATTGTCAAGCCTATCAAGACGCATTAGAATGGTCTAAAGAGAGGTTCCCAAGTTTTTCTTTTTCTCAGCTAGGATCCCTCAATTCCGCCGCACCTTGGCCGGTGGGCTCTGTTCCATTGACCTCCAACCAGACCATCACGGGCTATAGATGTTTTGTCGATGAATTGTGGAAGAATTCTGATTTGCGGTTAGATTTGTTTCCGAGATTAGATTTCTGGAGCTTGTACGAGAGCATGCCGAATCCGGAAAAGACTATATGCTCTTCACTCGGAGGTGGAAGTTTTGCTTTGGACCATGAAGTCTTTAATATCTTTTTAGTTCTTAGAAGCCGAATTTGCTACAAATTGGATATGGTGAAGATTATGTCAAGTTTAGAAGAATGGCCGGCTTTCCGAACCTACCAGAAAAAAATTTCTGAGGATAAAATTTATTTTCCATGTTTTTTTTCTCCATGTAGTTCCAAAATCATTGTACCATAAAATTGATGTTCTTGATGGTTCTATTAGAGAGATGGTTAATGATTAGTGTTTGTAACTACTACTTCTTTTTGAAGAATAGCCAAATTCCTACATAATGTAGGTAGGGGGATTCGATCCCTGGTTGTGCAAATGAGTTGTCTTATGTGGACTTACTGTCTGCCAATAGATTAAAAGTTATTTGCTTTTGAAAAACAATTTTTATTATTTATATATATTATTGTTGGTAAAAAAAAATTTGAAAAAAAAAGAATATTGAACCAAAGATGCTCTCTCGCTTCTGAAACCCCTCAATACTCGTGTTCCACATATTCTCTAAAGCTGAATCCGTTTTACTTAGCATTCAAACACATACCAAACAAAAAAGCAAAGACCCAAAAAAAATTGATTTTTCATAAAAGAGAATTATTTGCTGAGGACAGATGGTCCAGTGGTGTAGTCACTTTACAAATTCTCAAGGCACCAGAGATCGAACCCTTTACCTGCAATAGTAGGAACAGGATTTAAAAGGCAGTACACTACTTGAAAAAAAAAATTATGACAATTTTCTGTTTTCTGTTATTTTACATAAGATGTTTTAAGAATATTCTGTTTTTTTTTTTTAATTTATAAGAAATTTTTATATGTTTTTAAACAAAGCTTAAATACATGGATCCTGATAAGATGTCGGGTCCGGATGGGATGACGGCTTTATTTTTCCAGTCTTCGTGGGAAATAATAAAATTAGATTTAATTTCCCAGGTGGATAAGTTCCTCCGCACATGGGTTTTTGATAGGCGGCTAAATAAGACAGATATATGTTTGATACCTAAAGTTAGCCGACAGACTAAGATGGGTAAATTTAGGCCAATCAGTCTGTGTAATATTGGATATAAAATTATCACAAAAGTACTGTGTTTGAGATTGAAACGGGTTCTCCCGAAGATTGTGTCGGAAACACAATCAGCTTTCGTTGCGGACCGTTTGATTTCGGACAATATTTTGATAGCGCAAGAAATGGCTCATGCGTTACGGACAAATAGGTTAATTGGTGGTAAATTCATGGCAATTAAACCGGATATGAGTAAAGCGTATGATAGAATCGAATGGGATTTCTTAGCTGCCTTAATGAGCAATTTGGGATTATGTGATAACTGGATAAAGTGTATTATGAGGTGTATTTAGAGTGTGGAATACTCGGTAATAGTCAATGGAGTCTCGGGAGGGTGTATTACCCCCCGGCGAGGACTACGACAAGGGGATCCACTATCCCCATATCTTTTTATTTTATGCACTATGGCAAAAATATTAAGATTTAGATGGATCCTTGGATACCAGACGTTATACCAAGACCAGCGAAGAGGCTGGATGTACATTTATATCAAGACCTGACGGTTGATCAATTTATAGATCACCGAACGGGTAATTGGAATGAGATACTAATTCATCAGTATTTTGATGCTCACGAGGCAAGTTTGATATTGGCAATTCGGTTACCTGCAAGCCGGCGACAGGATTATTGGGGCTGGCATTTTACGACGATGGGGCGTTATACAGTCAAATCTGGTTATCGGTTGGCTAGTAGTGGAATGGGTTTGGACCAGTGAGTGTTTGGTCCACATTTGGATTTGCTTTATCGGCGGGGTTGGCAGTTAAACTGCCCTCCTAAGATAAAACACTTTATATGGCAATTATTGTCAGGAAGCCTGGCTGTTTTTCAGAATTTGACTAAACATGGGTTTGGCCAGGAATCTAGATGTCAGCGTTGTGGGGCAGAATCTGAATCATCTAATCATGCACTATTTGAATGCCCGCTGGCGGTTCAATTTTGGGCTTTATCAGCTATACATTCTCCTGTGGGGTTTTCCCGGGACGTTCTGTATGGTATAATATGGATTATCTGTTTTCGCAGACCATAAATCAGAGAGAGGCTGGTAGTTTTCCATGGATTATTTGGCACATTTGGAAAGTGAGGAATTGTTTCTGCTTTACACAAGTTGATATTGATCCTCGTACCATTTTGGATAAGGCCTATTCAGACTACAAGGAGTGGTCCGCGGCCCACGAGGTTCCTATGGCCCCCCGCGGACTATGGGTTTCTCAGAGTGATTCTATTAAATTACATTTAATATTTCCAACCACAGCCAATCTTAGTTTTACGGGCTATAAATGCTACGTAGACGCGTCTTGGAAGGATACTGATCCCTATACGGGTATGGGTTTGTTTTGCTTTTCAGATTCGGTGGAGGGAATATGGTCGGTTTCAAAACGTCTTCATCGATGTCTATCGGCGTTACACGCAGAGGTGGAGACCGTCATTTGGGCTTTAGGCACGCTGGCGGAGCGTGATTTTCAAGACGTAGAGATCTCGACAGATTGTGAGACAGCATGGTCTATATTTTAGCGACCAGAGGAATGGCCGGCGTTCATACCACATCAGGAGGAGTTTCGAAGACTCAAGTCCCGGTTTTCTTCCTGTACTTTTTCGGTTATTCCTAAACTTCTGAATTATAAGGCGGACGCTCTAACTAAGTTAGGTAGGGTGTCAGGTTTGTAGTTCTGATGTATTTTTCTGTCTTTAACTTATCGTTGACAAAAAAAAAACAAAGCTTAAATACATGTAATATTTTTAATTATTAATATTTTGGTACTATTTGATTATTTTTATGATTGGTTGAATTATATTAAATTAAAATATCTAACTGTTTCTCTTAGTTTTTTGAAAAAAAGATAATCAAATGATTTTACGAAAAATATCTATATCATTATTATGGCAGAATACAAAAAAAACTAGATGCCAATTATATAGAATGTTTTATAATATAGAATATTAAGTACAAACATGTATATTATAAAAAAAAATTAAAAAATTGAGGAATTAGATTTTTCTTTTGTGCCAAGAAAAAATTTAATACTTTAATTTAATATAAATTTAGAAAATACTGGTGAATAAACATAAAATACATATAAAAATATTGCAAAAGTAAAAAATAAAATATTAAAAAGCAGAAATGACTGACCCAGCAAATTCCGATCTCTGAAACCGCCCCATTGTCCTAAATCCGAATCATCCTTTTCCGTGTCACTCTCTTTCTCTCCCACGTTTCCCTTTAATGGGGTTTTAACTTCTTCTTCATTCCTTCTTCCACTTTTCGAATTCATCAATTCACATTCTTCATCTCTCTCGCTTTCTCCTGATCAATGAGGCTCTACGTTTACGTTTTACAGGCTAAGGATTTACCTGCCAAAGAGACGTTCGTTAAGCTTCACGTTGGGAAACACAAGTCCAATACAAGACTCGCGAGAGATACTTCCAATCCGATCTGGAATGAAGAATTTGTTTTCCGTCTTACTGATTTTGATGAAGGTGATGATGTTCTTGTTTCGATTCTTCATCATGAGCAGGACCATCATCAGTCTAATGTTACTACCGCTTTAATTGGTAGAGTTCGGATTCCGCTTTCTTCCGTCGCTCGAGAAGAGAACCAAACTCTGTTACCGACGTGGTTTGTTATTGATAAGCTTAGTGATGGCAAGTTTGTTAACATTGAATGTGGTTAGTATTCGATTCCATCAACTTCCGATTGATTCTAGAATCTTTTGTGCAGCCATTTTAGATTACGAACGTTAAGCATGAGCAGAACTGGCATATCTGGATTCTGGTCCATACTTTGTTCATCATGAATGAAGTTCTTGATAAAAAAACTATTAGTGATATAGCAGCTTGAGATTCATGAATGCGAATGCGTAGAATCAGTTCAATATCATCAATTACTGACTCTGTGTCTTTGTGTGTTTAAACGTATCTCTTGATTTGTCTCTGGATGTTAAGATTTTTGCCTTTGACTCGTAGGGAAAATCCTTCTCAGTCTATCATTACAAGGGAAGTGGGAAAGTATTTCTGGTGACAAAATCATTAACGATAAGCAGGAGATCAACTTGGAGGATGTAAAAGAGCTCGAAGGATCGACTAAAGATCATAGTTCTGCTAAAGATGGACGACGGCGTAAGCACCATGATGGGAAGCACATAATGAAAAATTTTGTTAGCCAGATTGACAAGCTATTTCTCAAGAAAGAGGAAGTTTCCAAACGACTTCATGACGAGTCTGTAGGAGGACAAAGTGTGACCTCAAATTATGAGGATGCTGTAGAGGAATCTGCATCCTGTGCTACTTCTACTAGCTTTGAGGAAGGTCTTGACTTGATGCAGTCTAGCGGCAGTGAAAAAGAAGAAATGCCTGAGAATCTTCTAGGTGGAGTTCTTCTTGATCAAAACTATTTAGTCTCACCCAGCGATCTTAACAAATTTCTTTTCACACCGAGTTCACAATTTAGGAAAGACTTGGCTGAGCTTCAAGGTTTATCGGATGTACAGGAAAGGCCTTGGACAATGGTACAAGAAGATACTCCCCATTTGACACGGGTTGTTACATACATGAGACCTGCAACGAAAATGGTCAAAGCAGTAAAAGCTACAGAGAGTCAAGTTTACCGGAAAGCAAACAGGAAGGAGTTCGCTGTCTTTGTTTGTGTAAACACCGCAGATGTTCCTTATGGAAATACCTTTAAAATAGAGTTGCTTTACAAAATACTGCCAGGAACAGAACCAACTGCTGGTGGGGAATCTTCTCGACTGATCATCTCATGAGGAATTCAATTTTCTCAAAGTACTATAATGAAAGGTATGATTGAAGGAGGTGCTAGGAAAGGGCTGAAAGAGAGCTTTGAACAATTTTCTGATCTCATGGTTAAAACTTACAAAACTCTGGATTCCGCTGTTGTATTGGGCAAGGAGCAGGTTATAGCGACAGTGCAGTCCGAGAAAAAGACTGATTTGATATCAGCTTTTCTATACTTTTGGAGTCCCTCTGTCATTTGTGCTATTCTATTGTCTGTATATGTCGTAGTCCATATACTGTACTGTGATTCCAGCAAAATCCAAGGGTTTGAATTCTATGGGCTTGATTTGCCTGATAGTTTTGGAGAGCTATTTAGTAGTGGATTACTAGTTCTTCTCCTGGAGCGTGTTTATATGATGACTTTGCACTTTATACAAGCTAGATTGCATCGAGGTGAATATGATAAATCCCTTTAGAAAGAAAGTACCTCCAAATTTGTATTGCTTTTGTGCTCTAGTTGACGACACGTAATATGTTATTTCTTTTGCTTTCGGGAAGAGAGCATGGAGTCAAAGCAAATGGTAAAGGATGGATTCTGACAATAGCTTTGATTAAGGTCTCAAATTTGACATCAGTTGAAGCAACAGAGCTCTTTGATCCCTATGTTGTCTTCACTTGCAATGGGAAAACACGAACAAGCTCTGTTAAACTTCAAGCTCAGGATCCTCAATGGAATGGTAAATAAAAGTTTTTTCTTATATATCTCTACATCATAATAAAAAAATTTGTCCGTTGTTTCAATCCTTCATTTCAGTTTCGTTTCCTTTGTTATCGCCACCATACCAATAAATAATACATGGTGTGGTTCTTACAGAAGTAATAGAGTTTGACGCAATGGAGGAACCACCATCAGTATTAGATGTGGAGGTATTTGATTTCGATGGCCCATTTGACCAGGGCGCTTCGCTTGGGCATGCAGAGATCAATTTCTTGAAACATACAGCTGACGAACTAGTAGACTTGTGTGTTCCTCTAGTTGGTCATCATGCTCAAGCTTCTCAGTCGAAGTTACAGTTGAGAATTTTTCTTGAAAACAAGAATGGGGTTGAAACAATGAAGGATTACTTGAGTAAGGTGGAAAAGGAAGTCGGTAAGAAGGTAATACATACGCTCCTATTGTGACTCGGTGTAGCCGTTCATAAATACCTTCTCATGTTCGTGTGCAACCCTCACTCTTGTTGTATGTGTTCACAGTTGAACATCCGGTCACCACAAAAGAACTCCGCTTTCCAAAAACTGTTTAATTTGCCTCATGAAGAATTTCTTCTCAAAGAATATACATGTTACTTGAAGAGAAAATTGCCTGTGCAGGTTTGAGTCTGTTTACTTTTCTCTTCGCTGATTTTTTGAGCTATCTTTCTGAAGAAAATATTGTGGACAACTTCACCCAGAGATCTATGTGGGTTGAATTTAATAAAATTGTATATACAAACTCGCATCATACATCATAATAGATTGGAACTGATACTAAGATTTAAAAATTTATTGTGCTTTCAATGTTTTGTTGACAGGGCAAGCTCTTTCTGTCTGCGAGAATTGTGGCGTTCTACTCCAATATATTTGGACACAAGACAAAGTTTTACTTCCTCTGGGAAGATATTGATGATATACAAGTGCTTCCCCCAACTCTTGCTTCGTTGGGAAGCCCTTTGTTGCTCATTATTCTAAAAAAGAGTCGAGGTCTTGATGCGAAGTCTGGGGCTAAATCTCAGGATGAAGAAGGAAGACTTTGGTTTTACTTCCAGTCATTTGTGTCATTTGATGCAACCAGCAGGTACTTTTAGGAATTAGAGTATCAATCTGACGAAAACGTATACCAATTGGTTTACTATTTGTTGCTATTGAATCTTAATTACTGATGGAAATGGCAGGACAATTTTGGTTTTGTGGAAAACGAGGACATTAAGTATAGATCATAGAGCACAAATAGCAGAAGAAGAACAAGAAATTCCAGATCCTTTCCTCTTACCTGAAGATGTTGCAGTAGTTTCAGATACAGATGCAGCAAAGATGTCGAAAGTTTACTCCTGTGAACTACCCGGCGATGTATGTCTTTCTTCCTTATGTTACTTCCATATATCAGAGAGATTGCATCTCTCAAGCTCGTATGTTACAGGTAGAATTGGTAATGAAGATCTTTGGTGGAGGAGAATTAGAACGTAAGATCATGGAGAAATCTGGATGTTTGAATTACGCAACTACAACATGGGAATCTAAAAAAGCAGGAGTTTACGAAAGACGACTTTCTTACAAATTCAATCATAATGTCTCTGTGTTTGGAGGTGGAGTCAGCTGTGCACAACAGAAATCTCTAGCTCCAAATGATAATGAAGGCTGGATCTTAAACGAGATCAATGCTCTTCATGATGTTCCATTCGGAGACCATTTTCGTGTACGTATTGGTTTTATGTAAATATTGAAACAGATAATGTGCTTAATAATGATGATGAATTGCAGGTTCATTTAAGGTATGAGGTGAAGAAAACAGGAGTTGATTGTAAAACAAGTAAGTGCGAGGTGTATCTGAAGATCAGTGGCTCAAAATAATTAAGTTTGAGCAGAGAATAAGCAAAAGTATAATGGAGAAATTTAGAAGCCGATTAAAGGTTATATTTGATTTGTTCCAGAAAGAGTCGGTTTCAAATTCATCTTTGACACTTCTTTGACTAAATTGTACTTGCCTTTTCCTCATTTAAAAGGTAATTACGAAAATGTCATTAATGAAATCTGCCTCGTAAGCGATCAACTCTACCACACTAACAGAGTGCAGTATGGTAGAGTTAGAGTTCCAGTGTAGTAGAGTTAAAGTATGCTTAGTAGAGTTGACATGAATGAAAATTCGTATATAGTAGAGTTAGATTTTCAGCGTAGTAGAGTTGAAGTGTGCTTTGTAGAGTTAGATTTTCAGCGTAGTAGAGTTGATGTTTGCGCTCTAATCAATTCTACCACTAACAAAGTGTAGTATGGTAGAGTTAGAATTGCAGCGTAGTAGAATTAAAGTATGCTTAGTAGAGTTGACATGAATGAAAATTCGTGTGTAGGAGAGTTAGATTTCCAGCGTAATAGAGTTGAAGTGTTCTTGGTAGTGTGGTAAAATTCTACCACACTACAATTCAACTCTACCACATTGCAAACCAACTCTACCAAACAACAACCTAACTCTACCAAACGTCAGACCAACTCTACCAAACTACAACCTAACTACACCACACTACAATTCAACTTTACCACATTGCAATCCAACTCTACCACACTTCAACCAAACTCTACCACACAACAAGCCAACTTTACCACACTACAGTCCAACTCTACAATCTAACTCTACCAAACGTCATTTGAGTAAATGAACTCTACCATATGAACTCTACTATACTGAATTTGAGTAACTTACTTGCATGACTCTACCACTACACTAGCGGGAGTGCAAGATGGATCAGGATCGAATATGCGAATCTTCCTTTCATTGAGATTAACTTCAACGGCCACCCAGTGGATGTCAATATTATGAGGGATGTAAATCGTGTCCACGTCTCTCATCCACTGCTTCCTAGTGGCATTGAATGTGGGTGCAGTGCCTTCGAATACATCTTTCATCAGGCCACATAAAAGTATCCTCCTTTCCCACGTATCCACCGTCGAATACATCTTTAATAACACCCTCTACATCTTCCCAAGAGATCTTTCAACTCTACCCATTTAGGGCCTTCACCAACCCTTAAACCAATATCTTCCCAAAGTTCTATGTGGGCTTCATCTGCCACATTAGAAGCCTTCTCAAAGTTACCGCAATTAAGCTGCGCTATTTCCGCAAACTCGTGCAGAGAAAACCTCGTAGGCCGAGACCTAAACAGCACCCAAATCGCATACATCTTCTTAGTCACTAGTTGATTCATCAACAAGTACTGTATATGCCTCCCTGTAAAGTTGTAGTCGGAGTCTGCTAGCTACAGAAAAACGCATACGCAAGTGTTCTTCTTTATGGCTACGTATGCATCCTCACCAATACCCTTGATCATATTACTGATGTTTTTTAGATTGCAGAAATGATTGATGCTTCGATTCTTCATCACATGTACACCGTGTGTGAGAAACTTCTTCGGGTACTTCTTGTCTGCCATATCTAAAGATGAAATAAAACAAACCATAAACATTAAAAAACCCAACTTCATTACAGGTAAATAAACTATACCAAACAAGCAAGCCAACTCTACCACACTACAAGCCAGCTCTATAATCTTACAATCTAACTCTACAAACGTCAGACTAACTCTACCACATTACAACCTAACTCTACCACACTACAAGCCAACTATACCATACTACAATCTAACTCTACCATACTATATGACTAACTCTACTACACGGAATTCAACTATACCACACTACAATCTAACTCTACCACACTAAAAGCCAACTATACCATACTACAATCTAACTCTACCAAACATCAGATTAACTCTACTACACGGAATCCAACTCTACCACACATTACAACCTAATTCTACAACAGTACAAGACAACTCTACCACACTACAATTTAACTCTACCACACGTCAGACTAACTCTACTACACGGAATTCAACTCTACCACACTACAACCTAACTCTATCACACGATAATCTAGCTCTACCAAACGACAGACTAACTCTACTACACGGAATTGAACTATACCCCCTACGACCTAACTCTACCAAACGTCATACTAACTCTACTACACTAATCATATCGCTACTTCACCCTTACCCTCACAACTAATTACGAACTATATCACATTGGCTCAGACCGGGGAAGAAATCTACTTGACACTGAATAAGAAGATGAAGAACAAAAACCCAAATATCGCAAAATCGAGAAATCCAAATGTCGCAAAATCGAGAAACCCAATGCCTACGTTAAACCTAAACCCAAGTGCCCTCACAAAAAAGAAGAAAAAGCAGAAGAGGAGAAGAGGAAGAAGAAAAGAAGAAACTTACATTTGATAAATAAACAACACGACAATGAAGACGACGAGTACGAAGAAAAAGATGAAGAATGAAGACAACGAGTATGAAAAACAGCGAAGAACACGTTGAGTAAGATGACGAAGAAAATAAAGAGAAGTTAACGACGACGGTTTACAGTATATGTTTCTTTCTTTTTCTTTTGTGAAATTAACCAGAGAAGAAAAAGAAAATAAAAGAAAAAAACAGTTTTTTGTTTCAAGGGTGTAATCGTAATTACACCCTTGATGCTTTCCTTTTTTGAACAAAAACTGTTTTAGTAATTACATTATACTTTTGCTTAATTTGAACAATTATTTCTTAAAAATAAAGCAACTATGTTGTCCAACACTAATTTTTCTTTGTTGGGATAAATTAAATTGATATATACAGAATTGTGTTAATCGTGTTAAATTGCATATGTTAATTATCATATAAAACTGTTTTGATCTATATTACATAGTATAAGTCTATTTTGTATAAACATTACTAATATATTATTTTTGAGAAATAATTCTATTTCTCACCTAAACTGTATTGATAACATTTTTGGCAAATTTTAAATAAAACGATAGAAAAAATATTTGAGCAAGTCAAAATTTCCATGTGATACATATGTTTCTATTGTTTTAAAACACATGCTTAATACAATCAAACATAAAAGTAATACAACTAATTTAGAATACAAAACATATCAGCAGAGATATTAAAACAACCAAAACCCTACAATATTTTCAATAACATTCTTTTGTTAAAAGAAGAGCACCATATCAGCATATTAAATTTTTAAAACTCAATTTTCAATCTGAAACATCACAAATCGAAATAGAAATATATTTAGAAATTATATCTTATAAATCGAAAATAATATTCAACCAATCGAAAACAAGATAAATCACCAACCAAACCTCCAAATTTTACTCTCAAATATATTCTCCATATCGATCTTCGAAATTAGAGTTCAATTCTACACATATTAGGATATCTAACGTGTTGGATTTTTTTAGAAGTTTGATTTAAGAGACTGGTTATGTTTGACGCAAGATTGGTTTGGTAAAGATTTACTTGATTTAAACCACAAGTTTTAATCAGGGAAATAAATTTGAAATTGAACTGAAAGAGATAGGTTTTAAAGTTTAATTGGAGGGATTTAGATCCTCAAGTTTGGATAAGGGAGAATCTGAAAAAAAAAAACAAAAATTTGGGGTGGATTTAATATGAAACATTTTGCAGAGTTCGAGATAGTCAATCCTAATATTTAATAAAACCACAAATAAGAATAAGAACCAAAACTATGATCCCTTTAGAGCCCAAATCAAAAGCAGGAACTTGCTTCGATAGAAGCAAAGAGATGAAGATCTCAAAAATTTGGGAGAGTCAAAATAAACAGTCGAGCAATCCTAACTAGCCCTCATCTTTGAAGAACTGAAAGAAAAGAAGGCGAGAACAAAAAAAAACATAGCAGAAATCACTAAGAAAACATCTACATCCGCCACTAAAATAAGGTAGGTGAGTAACTAGGCGCAGATCTAGCAGTTGAAAGATAAAGAGGATATAATAGAGAACACTTTTTGATGACGGTGAGAAGTATTGTCCATCAAAAAGAGGGTTTGATTGTAGTGTACCTTATTGAGAGAAAATGTTTTATTGCTCAAATGCTTTTTCTTATGAAATATAACAAATCAACCTTATTAAAAAAAAGAGAGACAATTTTATGTTATTTGGTAGACCTTACTTAAAAATACTTTACTCATAGCAGAGACAAAAATAGTTTAATAGCTAAAAATATCATGCCCTGAAGCTGTAAATTAACCTCTTTAGTGGGTTTCAAATATGGGATAGTAAGCACAAACAATATATAATTTTTTTTTTTTGGCAGAAATAACTAGAAATCAAACTATAATTTGTCAGATGACCATTAAATAGTAATTCCTAGATATTACAAAAATCTAGAATAATTTTGCTTAAACATTTTTGAATTTTTATTCTCATCAAATATATATCGATTAATAACGTAACTTTAAATCCAAGAAGATAAAATATACTAATGTTTAGAAAAATAGAAGAAATTGATGTAATAAAGAATTTTTTATATATTGATCCACAACCCAAAACTGATAATCAGCCAAACACACATGAAGCGGTCCTCAGTTTTTGCCCCTAGATAAACAACCCTGTCTGTTCATTGTCTTCGTCCATCTACTTTATAAATTCAAATATTTGTTTTTTATTATTTTTCAATGCCTTTCTGTGTTTTTTACTTCAAACCACCACCTTGATCTGAATTATTTCATAACACAACCTCTTCCCATGTGCCCTCACATGCATGCATTCCAATGAAAAATAAATTTCACTTATTTTTTAAAAATTGTTGTTATATATAAACACATAAAATGAATTTTAAAGACTTCACATTTGACTTAAACATTTCAACAATGGAGCTTTGCATAAACAGAGGAACAATAACAACAATTACTCTTTCATGTCTTCTCTTCTTCATTTCTTCATTCTACACAATCTCCACTGCCAAATCATTCACTAATAACCCTCTCTTATTCACTGCCTTCATTATTGCCGCAGCTTTGTCACTTCTAATTCTGGTCGCAGCTGCTCGAGCCACAATGGTCACGTGGATTACCGTACTCGTCCTATTGGCCTTTTCCGGTACACGTCGCCGTGTTCTTGCACGGCGAGGGAAGACTATCACGGCGGATGTGGCTCTGTGTTTGTTTAGGGATCTGATTAGAGATGTAGATTCTTGTCGTTAGTCTCATGGTTGTTGTTTGATACTAGAAGTGATGTTTTACATATCACTTCTGTATATAAACCAAATACAGAAACAAATTTTTTTTTGTGAATTTTTTTGCTTTTCTTTTTCATTATACGAAATCATTAAATTAATTTAATATATATTTGGGTTAATTTAATAAAAATACCTAATTTTTTGAAAAATTAAAAGTTTGACAAAAAATTATCAAAAAATTAAACTTTTGACAAAGTTTTTGCAATTTGACTGTTTTACCTCTACTATACCGATATATAACAAGTTAAACCGATATTATTTCTTGTACATTGAAAAGATAAAAGTTATATTACACATGTATTAAATGAGTTAGATAATTAATATATTTGAAAACATGGTAAGATGTATTTTGAGTAGATACGAATATTACTTATCTGATAACAACATATGTGCCGCGGTACAAAGAAAAGTAATATGAATATCCAACATATCAAATATGTGTCAAATTGTAATATAACAATCATGTTGTCATGTATAAACTGCACAATTGCAATCTATATAATTGTTTACCATATATATATATATATATATATATATATATATATATATATATATATATATAAATTTAGAATTACATAGATTTATGTACACGGGTAAATAAAAATTCAACCTGGTAAACAGTATATGTTGTACAGTGTATAGAGAAAAATATGAATATTCGAACAATTAATACTTTTTTTATACTTTTATAGGGACATATTTGGTATTTTCTGAAAAATTACACTAAATTTAATTTTGGGAAAATTTATACCAAAATCTAGTATTTTGAAATTTTTATTATATATGTTATACTTTCTCTATATATATTTAGATGTTTGTTTGTGTGTGTAAAATTCTTTTGAAATACTCATAAAATCCTATTATAGTAATAAAAGTAATATTGTTATTCCGATAGCTATAACATAAATTTAAATTCTTCAAATATATATATATGTATATTTCTTAGTCATGATCTCATATCCGACTTTAAGAAGGAGTAAAATAGAGAAATAAATCACTAAAAATGTTTTAGTATCTTTACAAGATATTTGAAATTGAAATTTGATTAAAAGGTAGCAGATGTTAAATTAAAATCTTGACTAAATACACTTCACTAGATAGTTATTATATCCAAATTATGACCAAAATAAAAATAGATATTTAATTATTTGATCAAAAATATTTTTTTAATTTTTATATATATCAAATCCTGAGGAAAAGTATACAACAAACCCTATGACATTAGATGGAAAAATTCCCACAAGTGAATCAAAGTTCAAACAAACAAGAGAGTAAATGAGAGGGGAAAGTAATTGATTTATTTAAGCAGTTTTGTAAGTAGTAATTTGGGCTTAAAACATGTATTTTTATTTTATGGTTGCGAAGTTCCAGTTTAGAATAACAGAAAAATATAAATCAATATAATGTATACATTTCAAATAGAGTTTAATACTCTTTAATGTATTGGTCTCAGTTATGTGGTACTGTCTTTTTCTGGTCGTCTGAACGTAAAAAATTGGGCTTAACAAGATTGTTCCGTAATGGGTATGACTCGTGATGGGCCTCATAGATATGAGCCTACCTGTCAGGGCTGTTACTTATTTGCTTGTTAGAGAATGTTTAGTGACTTTCATTGTGCCATGATATGAAGTAGAAATCTAACAGCAAGTCTTTATGAAAAGTTTCCTCTTCTATAGTTTCTGGTCTGTATGGTTTTCAGTATTTTTCGGTTTGGGTTGGTTAGGCTTCTTGTCTGCACTATCAAAACTTCATCGAAGAATAGTCTTTTCAAAATTCTACCGAAACATCAATTGGTTGTTTTTGTCGAATTTGTCATTATCAGAATGCTGTGGGATCAAGT
>JAKUCM010004721.1:0-21260 GCA_023374145.1 Lepidium sativum | reverse complement strand
TGTAAAGAAAAACTGAAACCAAATACCCTCATGTCTTCATATCTTGGCTTCATTTTATGTCCCAGATTTTCTTCAGGAAACTTCAAAAATTTACTACAGAAGATTGTGATCGGTTTATTTTGGTACACAGTAGCTTGCAGCAGCTTCAGCCTAAAAAAACTTTTAGGTAGACCCCGATTCACTCAAGACACTTCGAAACTTTTGTCAAGGAATGGTGCGGTTTCATTATTTCTGCTACTCTATTCTGTTGTGGAGTGTAGGCACATGTCCTTGTGCCTCATGATTCCTTCTTCCTTGCAGTAAATCATTGAAACTCTTTTGTTGCAAAAACTCGAGTCCATTATCTCTTCATAGTGTCTTGATCTTTTCTGCCCTTACTGATTCTCCACTAGCTTTTCTTCCACTCAAGAAAAACTGTTTGAACGCTTCATCCTTTTCTTCTCAAGAAGTATACCCATGTCCTTCCTTGTAAAAAATCATCAATAAAATGATATGAAAGTATTGACATCTTTCCCAAGTAACAGTGGGATATTTGGGGAATCCCCATAAGTTAGAGTGAATGTAGTTCAAACTTTCCACTCATAACATGTATTCTAGCTCAAAAAAACTGACTCGTTGAGCTTTTGCCATATATGCAGTCCCTCGCAGAAATCCATTATTGATACCTTCTGTTTATCCAAATAACCCTTCTTCAATAGTATATCCATTCCTTTTTTGACTCATGCGCCCAAGTCCTCTGATGCCACAACCTTGTTTTCATCTCTTATACCAAACTGATACATTCACATTTTCCTGTTGCAAATGATCCTTTTAGAACATATAGTGTATCAAAATTTTTTGCCCTTTTATCAGTGTTCTGCATCCTTTATGAATCTTCATTACTCTATCTCTTGACTGAAAACCAACAACCTTGGTCTTCTAGGGTTTCTAATGAGATTAGATTTCCTTGATATGTTTTGGTATGTATCCCACGTTTGGTTAGCAGCACAAATTGTGTTTGTCCCTCATTTTCTGATCCTAATACTTCCAAACACCTTTAACATCTGAGTAGGTGTTATTAGCCATCTTCACCTTCCCACAACATGATTCATTTAATGTGATGAACCAATCTTTTTCTTGGGGTCATGTGAAAAAGAAACACCTGGTGTCCCATGATCCATATACCCTTTGTTTTCTTCTCCCAGGGGACAGAAAGGCTTCTGAGACCATGAATGCTGCAATATATGTGGACTTGTTCAGTTCACGTTTTGAGGATTATCCCTTTTTCTCTGCTGCTTGTTTTCTGTCTTTCTAGACAAAAAACATTGCTTCTCATTGTGACCTTCTTTGCCATATATCCAACAAGGTCTTCTTTTCTTTTTGACTTGGGATCTAAAATTTTTTGCTTGTCTTTGTCCACATGTCCTTGTCTTTTTCTCTGAGATCTTTCCCCTTTCTTGAATATAGAGAGCCTCTGAACTCTGCCTTGTTTAGTCTACCATTTGCACCAAGCTCAAGCTTTTTTGACTAAAATGACCACTAAACAATTTTCATCTAGAGGACAGAGATGGTCTTTCCATACTTTTAAAGTATCTTTCAGTTGATCAAAACTGCTTAGGGAGAGCCATAAAGTAGAATGGATGGCTTGATCTTCATCTGAGACTGACCACTTTGGACATGTTTCTAGATCCGCTATTAGTCTTAGAAAAATCATTAATATTCTCATCAAACTGACATTCCCCTCATCCATCTTATAACTATACAACCTTTGCTTAAGATCAATCCGGTTTTGGCAAGGACTTAGCCATGAATAAATGATCTAAGACTTTTAAAGCATACGTGCAAACAAATCTCTCTTTTATGATTTTTCTGAGAACATTGTCACCAACACTTAGAATGATGGTGGACCTTGCTTTTCCTCATTTTTCTTTGACTGTTTTTGTCAATCTTTTGTGGTCTGGTTATCTTATGTAGTGATCCATGAAGCTTCTACAAACTTCGGTAACCTCTTCTTCTTCAATTCCTTCTAGCAGATCCATTATCTCAAGATGTGCAAGTAATTTTTTCTTTCCAGGAGTATATATTCCACATTTCCCATCGAAACTTCTCCATCTCCACCTTTTGCTGAAGACATAATTTCACAACTGAGATGAAAATAGCAGGGAGAAAACCCCGAAGCTCTGATACCAATCTGTTGAGATTTTCCTTCTCCGTTACTTGTGTTTTTATAAAGAAAGTTAATGACTTGAATGTAAAAGGACACAATGATTTTACGAGTTTCAGAATCCTTAGTGAAGGGATCTTACGTCTCGCCGGAGAGATCTTCGGAAGAAAATCCACTAAGAACTTAGCTCAAAAACCGAGCTCTTAATCTGTTAACAACTCTCTCTACTTTCTCTCTTACACCTTACTCTATTTTCTTTTCCTACACACACAAAAATCTAAAAAACAAGCCCCTCTGTTTTTATACTCTTACAAGAGTGATTTCTCACTCTATAAGTCTTCTTGCTTTCTTGATCGTAGTTTGTACTACGAGGGAGACAATGTGTTTTCAGACCTAATTTTGATATTGTTTTCCTTTTGATCGCCTAATGTACTTTGTCAAGAGAAAAGAGGAGTTGTTCTTGTTTTTGTGCCTCGAGTTTGATGAGAAGCAAAAATTCAACCCTCGAAACCTTCTGCTTCTAGCTGAGTCTTCCCTGGGACTCTTCTTCCTTGAAAACCTTCTGGTTTCTCCAAAAATCTCCAATCTTGAGACAAATGAAGATAAATTCAAAAATAAAACCCAACACTAATAATTAGATCAAATTCCGGTAGAAAAAAACTGCAAGACATTTTAAACCAAATTTTACCCACAAAATTTTATTACATATAAGTAGTAGTCCAAAGTCATAAATTATTAAGACCTTTATGGGTATTAGAAATTGGATCATCAACAGTCTTTGATTGGTTAGTCACATGATTTCGATATATGTAAATAGTCCAGGTGAGAATCGACACACTTTCACGTAGCCACATGTCCGGAGTCGAACGGAAAACGAAACTCTTGCGCAATAAATGTAGACACATGACTTAAAAAAGATCAAATTTTTGATAAATACCTGAATCATAAAAACTGAAAACTAAAAGAAACTAAAAAGAACATACATTTGTAGTCTAACTTCTCTACAATTCAGAACTAGTCATTATGAAATTCCCTCGTTGCCCACATCTCCACATATTTGACAAGGCTCCTTATGTAAATAAAAACATCATATAAAATTCAGCAGAAATCAATTATGAATTTTGGATTCAACATGTAATCATCCAAGAAACAAAACAAGAATTTTGGATCTTACAATTGGATTTCTTCATCGTTTCCTTAAGGATTTAATAAACGAATTCGATGGATTTTTTTCTATAAAATTTTAGGTATTAGAATCGAAATCATATCAAGCATAAGAAGTGAAAGGAGAGATTGTGTTTCTTGAAGTAGATTAGAAAAAAGCAGTTTTCTTTCAAGTCCAACCGAGGGGGCACTCTAAAACTAGCCAGAATCTCTTAAAAACTTTTATGGGGAATCTAATAACAAACGACTCATCAGAGCACCATTTATTGATAGTCTCCTATTAATGAGTATCTTAGCATTATTATAATAATATATTAATCAAAAAAAATTTTTACACAATTAAATTTTAATATTTAAAATAAAAAATTAGACTAATAAAAATGTGACAAACACATCACAAGGTTTTCTTAAAATTTTGCTAGAGCTCTAAGACCATCTCCATCAGGGCATATTAGAGGGTTTCTTAGTAGGGTTTTTAAGGTTTTAATTAAATTAAAAAAAATCAAGTAAGTGTGGTATTAGTTAGAAAACAGTTTCTTCCGTAAGAAAACAAATCACAAGATTAAGAGACCCCAGACGTGTCATGATGTGGTTGGACACATCATGACACGTACCTTAAAAAAATCTCGTTCTCCCTCTTTGAGAGATATAATCCAAGAAAAAATTGAGGAAAATCGATTGCTTGAAGATCGAGAAATTGAGAAATCGAGAGATATAATCCAAGAGAAGAGAGGAATTCATCAATAAATCGATGGCTTGAAGATCGAGAAATTGAGAAATCGAGAGATAATATCCAAGAGAAGAGAGGGAATTCATCAATAAATCGATGGCTTGAAGATCGAGAAAATTGAGGGGATAATATCCAAGAGAAGAGAGGAAATTCCATCGATTTCATCAAAAAAATCGAGAAATTGAGAGATATAATCCAAGAGAATAGAGGAAATTCCATCGATGGCTTGAAGATCGAGAACATGCACAACAAGGTGAAACTTAGAGATTGGTTTTTGTTTATTCAGAATTTAGGACATGGTTTTGATTCTGTTGTCGATTAAGTTTGAGTAGAGAAAACCATGGCTCACGAATGTTTATAAGAGGACATTCAATGACTTCGTTATGTCGTTATGTCCGTTAATTGGTGTCAATGTTGATATAAAAGTGGTGTAGATGAAAGGTCTTAGTTTTCAGGTCGTTAAGGATCATGGTCTGTTGCTTCTCTCGGAGAATTCTTTGATTTCGAGTTATGAATTTGTTGTTGTATTGAGTTTTGTATTATCTGTAATAGTAGACTAGAGGTTAAGGCTTACTCTGTATACATGTGGCTACTTGTAGTGTTTAGTGATGATCTCAAAGCATGTGGGCTACAAGCAGCCTAGGACTTGTGTTAGTGATGATCTCAAAGAGTTTGAAAAGATTTGGACAAGCTGAACGAGAGGCTTATTAAGGTAAGTTGATTTGAATCTTCATCTCTCTTATTACTTATTTTGAAAGATGTGATTGTACTGTTTTTTTTTGTGTAGTTTAATACTATAAAAACTGGTATCTTTTGTAGCTAGTTCACGTGAATGCTTGTTATCAAAATTGAAACTGAATTGTCTTTCTTTGTTTGATTCTCTTGTCTTAGCTGTCATGAATATGCAATTAGTTTGAGTAAGTAAAGTAGACACATAGATTGCTTTTCACGTCCCCCCACCCACTTAATCAAGTCATCAAGTACAAAAGATAAAATGCTTGTTTGGTTTTAGATTAGACAAAATAGGTGCTTTTGATAAATGTGTGGTTTGGTGTAGATTAGATATATACATAAAATGATATCCATATAGTCAACAAAACCTCAACCAAATCAACAACAAACCTCAAACTTCTGTAACGACATCAACAAACCTCAACCAAAAACCAAACCTGAACCATCATTCTTCATGGATTCATGTAGTCAATCTTATAAATTTCATAGATTCTTCTAAATAGTCAAATAGGAAACACAAAATCCCTGAGGGTTTTCAAACCCTTTTGTGGGGCCTTGGATCATCACAAACACCCACAAGTTTGGACCACAAATGACAGAGGATCCAGAGGAAGTGGTAGAGATAGCTGAGGTGCGTAGAGAAAGGACGTAAATGGACTCCAATTGAGGATATTGTGCTATGCAGCGCTTGGTTAAACACAAGCAAAGATGATGTGGTGGGGAATGAGCAGAAAATTAAACGTATTTTGGAAAACGCATAGGGGCTTATTTTTAATGCATCTCCTAAAACTTTTCTGGTTTTGAAAAAGCGAAAAAGCTGATAATTGTAAGCAAAGGTGGCATAAGATTAATGACTATGTATGCAAGTTTGTAGGATGTTTTTGAGGCTGCAAAAGAGGGCAAAAGAGTAGTGGACAGAATGAGAGTGATGTTTTTGAAGCTGGCTTACAAGATTTTCTTTCAGGATCACAAGAAAAAAAGTTCAGCCTTGAACACGCATGGATAGAGCTTCGGAATGATCAGAAGTGGTGTGCCTCTTTAAGTTGCAAACAGTGAGGGGAAAACTCAAATAAAAAGAAAATTTGAAGTCCAATCTGCAAGCTCTAATACAATTACAGAACAAGAGAAGAGGCCAGAGGGTGTGGAAGGCTGCTAAAGGCAGAGGCCAAAGGAAGTGTGAGTAAAGGTAGTGTAAAGCAAGGGAAGTGTGAGCAACAGTGACACCATTTCTCTGGTGGAGTTTGAGGCCATGTGGACCCCTTAAGCAAAAGGACCTTAGCCATGAAAGAAAGACTGTCCCAAGGTGTCCTCTGCTTGACACTCTAATCACAAAAAAAAGAACCCCTTGATGAGATGGAAAATTACCCTAAAGAAGAAGCTCATAGCTGACATGCTTGATAATGTGTGAATCCCTTGATGTTTAAGTGTTGTTTGTATGCTTGTCGTTTCATGTTTAAGTGTTGTTTTGTAGTCTAATGTTTGCAGTCTAATGTTAAAGTGTTTGCTTGTATGCTTGTCGTCTAATGTTTAAGTCTAATGTTAAAGTGTTGTTTGTATTTTTCATGTTTGCAGTCTAATGTTAAAAGTGTTGTTTGGATGTTTTATATAATGCAACAGGGGCTCTTGGTAAAGGATATGTTTCTATCCGTGATACATAAAGACATGAAACTGAGAGGGTTAAACAGCTTCTATCCGTGATACATAAAGACACAAAGGACATGTTCTATCCGTGATACATAGCTGACATATGAAGCCAAATTATATGTCAGTTTTTTTCTATAGTTTTAAGTGGTCTAATAATCCCCACTACCAATTATCTTTTCGGATCTAATAAAAAAGGTTTGTTAAATTACTATAACTATATAGACTCAAATAAGCTTATAACCAATTATCTTTAATTTTGTCATATTTGTTTGTGGGCACAGAAATGCTTTAGAATGAAGTTACAAGCACACTTAAAAGTAACAATAATGCATTATCATTAACACATGACATTGTCAAAGTTGTTAAGCAGATTAGATGGCAGAACCAATGAAACAAAAATAATCAAAAACGTGTAATCATTTTTGTTCATACAAAATAGATTTTTCAACTTACCCGTGACACGAGAAACCCCTTCGGTTGAATTATTGACATTTTGTCCATTTTGTTTTCAAAATGAAAAATATCTACATGAATAATTTTGTTTACTATATATGTACACTCGTTTCAATTTTTACTTAAAAAACCACTTTTCTTTTTTCTACAAAAAACATTAGTTTGTTTTCCAAAAAACAAAGTAGCAACAAAATGGCATCTTCCTCTCATAATACATTAGATGATCAATTTTGATACAGTGTTTGATGAGGCGTTCGATGGAGCATTCAATAATGTGTTTCCGTGGTTTATGTTTCCTCCAAACTAAAGCGGAAAAAAAAAGAGATTACATTGAAAGAGATCGTGAGCAAGGGACACAAGCTCTTATGTAATGATTATTTTCAGTGAAGATGCAACATACCCACCTTCTTTATTCCAACGACGTTTTTAGAATGAACAAGCCCTTGTTCATGAAAAATCGTTGAACGACTGTCCCAACGAAGTTCCATACTTTCAACAAAAAAAAAGATGCTTACCGGAAGGTTTTGGTCTTTCTGCACTACAAAAGTGTACGGTAGCGATTCGATGTATGGCATATGGGTTTGTGCAGCGGATAAGGTTGACGAATACCTTCGAATCGGTGGAAAGTAACTACGCTCTTAAGCTTGGAACATTTTGTGGAAGGTAATAATATCTTTGTTCGGGGATGAGTAATCTAAGAAGATCCACACCAGCCTGATCTTCAACGGCTACTCTATGTTTTGAGAGTTACGCGGATTCCCCCGGAATGATCAGGAGCATAGATTGTATGCATTGGGAGTGGAAGAAACTGTCCCCCACCGCTTGGAAAGGGACAATATAGTCGTGGTTCTGGAAAAACCAACAATTGTTTAGAAGCTGTAGCATCGTATGATCTTTGGATTTGGCACGAGTTCTTTGGGAGCTCCAGGTACCTTAAAACGATATTAATGTCCCTGATCGATCACCGGTATTTGATGATATTTTTAAAAGGTCGAGCACCAAAAGTGAATTATTTTGTGAATGGACACGAGTATCATTTGGCTTACTATCTAACGGATGGTATTTATCCTAAATGGGCCTACTTTTATCCAGTCAATTCCCGATTCCTCAAAAATCCTAAAGCATTGTTTATTTGGCAAACATATCAAGAAATCTGTCCCGAAAAAGATGTTGAACGTGGCCTTTTGGAGTATTGCAAAACTCGATTTGTCATTGTAAAAAAAACCCCGCTCTTTTTTTGGGATAAGGTAAAAAATTGGAAAAATAATGAGAGCATGTATCATATTGCACAATATGATAGTTGAAGACGAACGAGATGGATACACTCATTTAAATGCATCAGATTTTCAACATGGAGAAGGAAAACACAAACTACACAAGTTGATTATACGTACTCTACCGATATGCCCTACAAATCTCGTCAATATAATGACCAATCGAAATCAAGTTCGTGATAAAAATTATGCATCAACGATTAAAAGATGATTTTGGTAGAACATATATGGCAAACAATTTGGCACAAAGTAAATATTTTTTAATTTTTAAATTTTCGAATGTGTGATATTGAATGTATGTTTTTTAATGTATGATATTTTTTATTAAAATATGATATGGTTTATAATAATATAATTAGTTATATTTATGTATGATATTGTTTTTTAGAAAATGTGATATTTATATATTTAAATATTTTCAAGAACCCCTAATGGGGTTCTACCAATTGACCTTAAATTAATTGTAAGAAAACTATGAGTTCTTCAAACATTAAAGAAAAAGAAAAAGAAAATTAAAATTAGATTAGAATATCATTTTTAAGATACCATCAGTGGAGGTGCTATAATGATTATCTCTCTTCTCTTTCTATTTTGTTTAATATTATAAATCTCTAAGAAATCTCTAAGATATCACCAATAATGGTGGTCTAATGTCCTTTTTAACTTCTTTGACCCAATCCCAACAATAACTCGTATCAAAAACCGATTTATAGTAGATTTGGATTTACATTGATAACTGTTTTCTTCTTAAACCGGAAAAATATGAAACCGGACTGAAATCCGGATAAGGTAATCTCTAAAACAGTAAAACAGCAAGAACATAAATAGGTAACATATTTTTTGACTAAAGAGAAGCTAAAAGAAGGACATAGATTCCTTCTTCAAAAACATCATCAAGAGAGAACAGAAGCTGGTTAAGAGAAGGCTGTTGGAGTTATGGAGTGAGAATCCGGAGCTTTCGGTTGAGTAATCCGGGTTTAAACCGGTTTCCAGTAGCATCAGTGACATTGCCCTCCTAAGAAAACCAGTGGTTGGTGTGCCCTGTGTATGGGACTGCTTCCACCCCGGAAAATGTGGTTATGCTGCTGCCCTCCTTTAGGGAACTACTTTTGCCTGGCGTCACCGTACTACTGCTGCTGCTCCCACCAGAGCCACTGTTGCTGCTTCCACCAGAGCCATTGCTAAACAAAACAACAATACTCATCATTACCAAAGCTATTTCAGATAATATAATGTGTAGAAGCAAAGAGCCATACCCAGAAACTGGTAGGGAAATGCACACCCTGAATAGCCTGTGACAAAGATGTTTTATGCACAACAGATAAAATATGTCAAAAACATTAGTCCTCTGCTTGAAAACCAGCTCATTTAAGAGTAACCAAAAAAAGCTTGAAACATGAACTTTTTTTAGACAGTAAAAACTTATAGGGTTTCAGACCACTAAACAAGTGTATCAGATTTCTGAGAAACTTTACTGGGATCAGTTGTGGTAAGAGTCGCCGTACCAGTGAAGTTACAAGAGTCAGAAGCTTGGTGTTTTTTTCTGAAAGAAGCTATTGACAGCATAACTGCAGTGGAGCCCTAAACATTGTCAGGGTTAAAGCAAGAACCTTTTGGGTGAGTTGGGTTTACAGTCAGCTCCATTTCCACAAGCATAATCTAATGTCCCTTTGTAACACTGAGTCACTCAGCCCGGTTTTTGCACACACACCACCATGAGGCACCTACCAAGGGGAACAAAACTGTAAGCGAAGGCAAGATCTTGTTTTGAGGGCTTTCAAAATTTCAAAAGCAAGATATTGCAAAAACATCAGTAAGAGTTTGCATAAGAGATAACTAGCTTTGAAGTAATGTTTTCTTCTAGTAATTAGATGTGATATGGATAAGGCTTTGATTGAAATTAAGTTCTTGCTAGTTGATACATTGAGGAAAGAAGAGATATGAAAATGCCAAGAGAAGGTAGAGTTCTTACTTGAATGGCCAGCCACGAGGAGAGTGAAAAGACAGAGAATGAGAGCAGCCATGGATGGATTCTAGAGATACAAATGTCACTGTTTGACTTGTTGAGAGAGAGTGAGATCCTTCTCTTGTGGGTGGTGAAGAAGTGAGAGAGAGAGAGAGAAGAAATAGAGAGTGTGATGCAAGCAGACAAGTGTGTACTATACTGAAATTGAAAGTGACAACTAGTTTCCGTGGACTCCTTGTTTCTTCTATAGCCCTTGTTGAGTCAGCTTTTTCCATTATTGTAGCTCTCTACCTCTATGTGTGAACGGACCATGTATTGTATTAAAACATATGTTATGATTCTTCGAAAATTAAGAGATAAAAAAGTCTGATTTCGACATAATACGAAAGGGAAACAAGTAATCAAGTTATGTTAGCTACTAGTTATAAAATAGATCCAGTACATAGATGCTACTTAAGAACTTGTTAAAAATAAAAGAAAGAACAAAGTTTAGCATTACTAAGTAATTTGATGATAAATTATTGAAAAACGCCAAATCTGTAATGTAACATGTGTTGCAGGTAGTGGTGTCCCACCTGCATTGTGAAAAAAATCTGATTTTGTGTGGAAAAAATCTGAACTTTTATATGCATATGATACTGTAAAGAAAACAAAATGTATAAATTTATCAAACCATCGATAAGCAAAGAATTAATTACTTCATAAAGTATTATAGTTTACAACAACATATAATACCATATTTAATAATAAATTAAATTGGCATTAACTCAGGCGGATTTTAAAATTTATTTTCCGGACAAGTTCATAAGCAAAGCCCTATAACTTGTCTGGCAAGTAAACTTAATAAGCTTTAAGATGACTCGAGTCCATAAACAAGCGGAGCCAATCTCGGTTTAGGATGAACCACCAAAGGAACCGCTCTTTGTAGAGTAAGTCCATAAGACTCCTCCATATTCAGCTTCTCCGGTGTAACTCCTCCAGCCAATTCCCAATCAAATCCGTGAATAAGCGTCGCCGTGAGAAACTGAATCGTTCGTAACCCTAAACTTAGTCCGGCACATATTCTCCTTCCAGCTCCAAACGGAATAAGCTCAAAATCGCTTCCTTTCACATCAACATCGGATTTTTCACCACCGGGTAAAAATCTCTCGGGTTTGAATGATAACGGGTCGGACCATTGTTCCGGGTCACGGGCTATGGCCCATATGTTTGTTAAAAGAGTTGATCCTTTAGGAATATGGTAGCCGTTGATTTCACAGTTCTCTGATGCGATGTGTGGTAATGAGAGTGGTGTTGGTGGATGAAGTCTAAAATTCTCTTTAATAACCGCCTGTTTTAAACCAGAAAAAACGATTAAACCGGATTTAAAAACAAATCAATTTCAATCTCCCGGTTTAGGTGAACAATACCTGAAGGTAAGGAAGCTGAGAAAGATCTGACTCATTAACGGCCCTATTACGGCCCACTACTGAATCAATTTCTTCTTGGGCTTTAATCATTATTGACGGGTGACGGATTAATTCAGCTAAGGCCCAATCCACTGTACTTGCTGACGTGTCAGTTCCAGCAGTGAACATATTCTGTAAATTAAAAAAAATTAAAAAATCAGTCATTTTCATAATATTTGGTTTTAAGAAATTAATAATAAATTAATAATACTAACCAATAGCAAGGCTTTGATTTCAGTATCAGTTAAACTTCCACCATCACCGTCAAAATCAGTGCCTTTAAGAGAGATTAAAGTGCTAAGCATATCTGTATGCTTTTGATCTTGACCGTTGATTTCATGTTCTTTCAAAATCGACGATAGGAAAGCGTCGAATCTCTTGTGAAGCTTTTTCATTTTACCAGCGACGCCTTGTAAATCTAACCAATCAAGAGATGGCACGAAGTCTCCGATGTTAAATACTCCGGCGAGAGCCATCATTTCCGTCACCATTGATCGAAACTCATTAGCTTTGTGATCGGCGTCGGCGCCAAATAGTCGCCGTCCGATCATTTCCCGTCCAAGCGCGTTGACTACACACATGTTCACTAATTGCCCTAAATTCACTGGTTTCGTTCCTACACGCGCTAGCTCGCGCGTGAGTGTTTTCACCTCTTCCTGTACAATATCAACCTCTTTGTTTTTAGATATTTTTCTTTCAAAAATATTAATGCCATTTGGTTCACAATGGCTTTCAGTTTTTTTTTTTTTTTTCCTTTTTTTTAAATATGGTAACTACATAAATAACTACTAAAAAAATTGGTTTACTTCTATTTTCTTTGTTTTCGGTTTTAAATAAGTATTTAAAACGGGAACGATATAGCTAATTTAGCTCGATTTTGAATAACTACTTGTAACCGAATCAAAATTATTAGTACAATAAATAATTAAAGATCTAAAATTATTAGTGAATACTTAATATTACAGTAACAAAAAAACCGAACAACAACTAGTATAAATTAGTCCGGTTTTAATTTATTTATTTTCAATTTTCGGTTAAAAATCAAAACGAACTAAAAACTAAAGTTACTAAAATACCGAAATTAAATAGTACTTTTGCTGCAAGTGACATGTGGTAAGTCCACAAGAGGCATGCACACTTGCACATCCTGGGATCGAGTTTCCCCATTTGCATTTGCAAGAATTTGGCTAATTGGCCAGCCATTTATGACCTAATGTCGATAAAAAAAAAAAAAAAAGTACTTCTACGAGTTTCCAAAATTAAATTGGATACCTGTTTTTGTTCTGGTTTTTACGCCAGAGCTACTAATATTGAATATCACATCAAAATATACAATCCAATTTTTCTTTTCTATTCTATTTATCAGTAAACTGAAGTAAAGATACTTGTGACCTTTCCATATAAAGAACAGTGTGGTCCATATGTTATTGTAAGTAACCATTGAATTTCATAGATTACGATGACGACAGTATCTACAGTGATTTTTCTAATTTTGGTGTAGATACATTGCAGTTGCACTATTGCAACTTGCACGTATGTCTATTATGTATAATCCCCAAATTTTATTTATGTAAAATATGTGAATTCATTTCTCTATAACACAATTTACATATTAAAACATATCATTGCTGCAAAAAAAAGAGTAAATTTTGGCTCAATTTTCTTACCAAAAATTATATTTGATCAAAAATATGTATAATATAACTTTTTTTAATACCAATTTTAGATTATGGTAGTCAAAATTCATTTGTTTTATAGTTAGATTTCGATATAGTCTTGTTTTAAAATAGCAAAAGATATTATTTGAAATCTTGGCTTCGTATTCTTTTTATTTTTTGATAACCATGGATCCTAAAATTTGTTTATATTCAAGGACTATTCCTATGGAAACCTTGCATTCGGTTTTGTGTTTTCAACACATTTAAGTAACTAAAACGATTTGAACCTAGAATTTTCTCACTTGGAAGTTACCACTAAACCAAGGTGATTTGGTTGGCTTCACGTTATTTACTAGTAAAATTCGAATCTTCTCTAAATTTCTTAATTTATTTTATCTACCAGCTAGAACCATATTATAAAATTTCATAACATAAAACCGACATGTTTACGAATCTACATATGGCGTTAGAAAATGAAAATAACGTTTATATATGAAATTATATTTATTTTACGAAATAGAGGATAGTTTTACCTGTCGAACATGTTTGAAATCTTCAAGAGCTTTAGCTGAGAAAAGATGAACAGAACTAATCTTCCTCAAAAATCTCCATCGTTGTCCATAAGGAGCAAAGACAAGATCTTGGTAGTTATAAGCCATGTGTTTAGCTCCTGAGTTTGGTGGTCGGCTAGCGAAATTGGCGTCGTGGACTTTTAAGAACTGTTCAGCTACGGGTTTAGAGGCAGCGACAACTACGTTGACGAACCCTAACCGGAGGTGGATGATTGGTCCGTAAGTAGTTACCATGGAGGTTAGGGTTCGATGAGGTTTTGGGCCCATGTGAGGGAGATTTCCGATGATGGGCCATGGGTTTGGGCCTGGTGGGAGACGGTGGTTGCGGCGGAGAGAGAAGATGAGAAGGAGGAGGAAGAGGAAAGTGGCTAGAAGGATTGTGAGGAAGAGAGTGGACATAGTGATTGGTTTGAATGGTAAGTGAGAAATGAAGAACAACAAATGGAAGATATAAATAGAATTTTATTATTGTTGGAATTATCATTTTGATTTATGCATGTGTTGGTTAGGTGTCTCTTGTGAATTTTTTGAATATACTTTATTGATGTAATGCTAAAATCTCGGTTTGAAGTTTGGAGTTTGACTAGCATAATAAAAAATGGAAAGTAAGTTTAAATTTATTTTTGATCTGGATTCAACTTTGTTCTTTTGGGAAAAGTAAAATAATAATGATCGTATTATTTTGGCTTAATTATTGTTATTTTGGCTTTTAATATTGGCCATACTGTTAGTTTGAATGGTAAGTAAGAAATGAAGAATGACAAACGAAGCCATAGATACAGTTCCTTATTTATTATTTATTTATGCATTTCTTGGTTTCATATCTCTTATGTTTGTGAAAATAGTCTATAATTTGATGCTAAATTCCTGTTTAATCCAGTTTTGGTTTGAAGTTGGGTTTTGACTAGCTCAATGTATTTTCTTCACTTTGTTTTTCTTTGATTTTATTAACAAAGAAACAATGCCTTGTTCAACTTATTGGAAACATATGACAAATCATAATATATAATATTTAGTATGATATAATTTTTGAATAATATATTTTATATTAAAAACTTTCCAAAATATTATTAACCTTAATTATAGTCATTTAAAATTATCATAGTTGTAAAGTAATATAAAATAGAATCAACTTAACTAAGTAAATTAAGAAGGAATACATGGTTGCAAATGACTCTTACTCTAATGGCAGATAGTAAGTACACATAAGGCAGTTCATTTGCACAACCAGAGATCGAGTCTCCATACCTACATTATATAGGAATTTGACTATTGAGTCGGCCAGTTGTGGCCCAATATAATTTGCCGTTGACAAAAAAAATAAAAAAAATAATCACAATGTTAGAAAACAGTAGTGTGGTCTAAAACAAATATCTTTATGAACATAAAATAAGTACATGTTTGCCGAGAAATCTGGATTAAAACTTCATTTAATTTTTCGAAAACTAAACGCAAAATAAATTTAGATATTCGGTAGTCAAGAAACTCCGACCATAAATTTTTCATTGGAAAATTACTAGCGGACCAAAGCATCTTTGGTTAAAATGGAACTAAGTTTTATTCCTTTGTTTCTTTGAGAAGAGCAAGATCATGATGACCGTATCATTTTGTGTAGTTGGGATTGGTTAGTTAGATTTCTCATGCTGACTATAAAAAATATTAATAATAAAGTTTAAGTATACATGTGTACGTTTGCACATACTGATATTTGTTCTATTGAAAAGAAGGAAGCTGTTTCTGACTAGAAAAAAGATTTAGTTTACGTGCATGTTCATTAATTGCAACAAACTAGCATCGGAATATTCATTTCATCGGATTCTCATGTTGGAGTATAGTTCTTAAAATTTTATTAAGTCGTTAACTAAGGACAAACCGACATTGAACCCGGTTCAATTCAATAAAAGAAATGTGCATTGAGCAACGTATTGTATTCGTATAAAAGACGAAAAAGAAAAATCAGAATTTACAGAGAGATTAAAAACAATTCAAGCAAAAAATCAAAGGAAGAAGAACATATTGACGGTCTTAGCCGTGACTCCTCTTCTATACAGAGCTCAATAACTATTCCAGAGATTCATCTTGAAAACTAGATACACGTATCTTCAAGGACAGAGAAGAACTCTTTTTCTGGTTTCCCTCTTGTACAATCTTGTATCGGATTAAAGGGCAAATCGTTAAAGTTCAGAAGCTACTACTTCGACTCTGTAAATCGGTGTCTACTTGCGTCTTCTTCATCTTGAAGTTCCAACAATCTTTAACGATTTGAATGCATGTTCGACGAAGAAGACTGAAAGTACGATGGCAAGAAATAGTTGCATTCCGGATTTATCAAGACTGCAACCACTCACCGGAGCGAATTACTGGAGGTGGTCCGAAGAATTACTATTCTTCCTCCAAGAAATCGTCATAGATTATGTTCTATTTGAAGATTTCGGATCTTCCGGCACTAAAGATTCTAATCTCGGAGATTCCGATTCTTCGAAGATGTCAAGGGAGGAAAAATCCAAGGACGATCTTAACGATTCACTCTCGTAGAAGGATTCCGAATTCGTTCTGGCAAAGAAAAGAAAGAGAGAAGGAACATTCGAAGAGCATAACAGAACTTGCAGAGGACATTTGATTCGTCATCTCTCTGAGAGACTTTTCGATATATATGTCGGTACGGAGTCTGCCAAGGAAATCTGGGAAAGTCTGAAGAAGAAGTATGAAGGAGAAAATGAGGGCAAGAAACAATATGTTACTTTGAGATGGACCACATTCCAGATGAGAGATGATCTTCCCGTTTTGGAGCAACTTCTAGAATACGAAGCAATAGTTTCCAAAATTCAAGCTGAAGGTATGAGTATCGACAATTTCCTGGCTGCTCATGTTTTGGTAGATAATCTGCCTCCATCTTGGAATGATTATCGATCTAAACTCAAACGTGAGAAAAAGAAAAAGAATTTGGACGAGTTAATCTCGGATATAATGATTGAGGAATCTAATATAAGGATTCAAGGAACTTCTACAACCTCTAGTTTTGGGAACTCATACACAAATATGGTTGAGAGCTCTTCTGCTAAAGGAAAGTTCAAGAAGAAGACAAACAAGAATCAAAAGAAGCTCTATCAGAACCATTCAGTGGAGTTCAAGAAGAAGATAAAATGTTGGAACTGCAATCAGTTAGGACATACAAAACAAGACTGGAAGAAACGGTCGTGTAGAAGGAAACAATGAAGGCTCACCTACCAAAAAATCTAGTAGATGTGGTCACTGAAGCCAACTCCATGACAGAAAAAGTGGACTGGATCATTGACTCGGGAGCCACTAGACACATATGCAATCATGAAGCACTCTTCAGGAATATGGTGACGATAGGATGTGAAAATGTGTTTCTAGGAGACGCCAACACTTTGAAGGTGTCTGGAATCGGAGAAGTAGAGCTTTCACTGTCGTCTGGTAAAGTTCTTACATTTACTAAAGTCTTGTTGGCTCCTAATATGCGTAGAAATCTCATATCTAGTGCTGTGTTGATGGTAGCTGGTATTAAACAGACAATAGATGCTAGGAAAATGGTCTTGACTAAGAATAGTGAGTATGTTGGAAAGGCCTTTTGTATCAATAATCTATTTGTATTAGAAACCACGGACATCAATAAAGATGGAGATTCTGTGTACATGTGTTGTAGCTTTGATGAATGGCATGGTAGATTAGGGTACTTGAATTCTAACTCCATGAATAGATTAAAGCACCTAGGCCTTATATCAATGAAGTCTGGTAAACCTTCTAGCAGATGTGAAGTCTGCGTATAAGCAAAACATGCTAGAAAAACCTTTTAAGAATCTTGTGGTCAGAGGTACTAGTTTGTTAGAATAGATTTACACTGATATAGCCGACTTCAAAAACACAGCTAGTAGAGGAGGAAAGAAATACTATATCACATTCATTGACGATTTCTCCAAGTATTCTCAGGTCTTTTTACTGAACACAAAAGATGAAGCTTTTAATGCCTTTGTTCAGTACAAAGCTGAAGTAGAAAAATAACAAGACAGGAAGATTAAGAGGATTAGATCTGATCGAGGAGGTGAGTACTCATCCGATCAATTTAATGTGTTATGTGTGAATGAAGGAATCATTCAGGAATACTCGGCTCCATACACCCCACAACAAAACGGGATAGCCGAAAGGAAAAATAGAACCTTGAAGAACATGATGAACTCCATGCTGTTAAGCTCAGGGTTGTGTGATAAATTGTGGGGGGGGGGGGGGAAGTTTTACTAACTGCCTGATATATACTGAACATAGTTCCACAAAAAGGTTTAACTGTAACACCTTATGAAATGTGGAAGGGATTCTCACCAAAGACATTATCTTATTCTGCAGCCATGAAGACATTAGACATAATGTTTTGGAAAGAAGCCATAAATAGTGAGTATGAATCCATACTATCTAATCACACTTGGGAACTGGTTGACTTGCCTAGCGGATGCAGGGCCTTGAGGTGCAAATGGATTCTGAAAAAGAAGCTAAAATCTGATGGAACCATAGATAAATACAAGGCAAGATTAGTTGTTCAAGGCTTCAGTCAGAAACATGGAGTAGACTACTTCGATACATACTCACCTGTGTCCAAAATAACCACCATCAGACTATTATGGCAGTAGCATCCTCACATAAACTGATCGTACATCAGATGGACGTCAAGACGGCGTTCTTGAACGGTGATGTAGACGAGGAAATATACATGATACAACCTGAAGGTTTCATAGAGGAGGGACATGAGAACAAGGTATGTAAGCTGAAAAAATCTTTTTATGGGCTTAAACAAGCTCCAAAGAAATGGTTCGAAAAATTCAGTACAACAATGATGGAATATGGCTTCACATTGAATTCCGGAGACACTTGCGTGTTTAGTAAAGGAACGGTGACAAAATATGTAATCATCTGCTTGTATGTAGATGATATGCTAATACTAGGAACGTCTCTAGTGTTAATGAACGAGGCTAAGTCCATGCTTAACTCTAGATTCTCCATGAAAGACTTGAATGAAGTTGATGTGATTCTAGGAATCAAGGTAGTCAAAACCAGAAAGGGCTTTGCCTTAAGTCAAGCTCACTATATAGAAAATGTACTTAGGAAATTCAACTTCTGGAATGAAACACCAGTTAAGACTCCTTATGATTCTTCCCTTCATATGTGCAAAAACAGAGGTGAAAGTGTCAGACAGGAGGATTATGCTAAGGTCTTAGGAAGTGTCATGTACTTAATGAATTACACCAAACCTGACATAGCCTATGCAGTGAGTATCTTAAGCAGATACACACACAGTCCAAGTAGTGATCATTGGAAGGCTTTACACAGGTTACTTAGATACCTTAAAGGGACAGTTAATTGGTGCAGGTCTTATGATGAGTCTTCATGTGTGATTGAGGGCTATTGTGATGCTAACTGGGTCACTGACAAAGACGAAATAAACTCCACCAGTGGTTTTGTCTTCACTCTGTCAGGCGGTGCAATATCCTGGAAGTCAACAAGACAGACTTGTACAGCTCGTTCAACCATGGAGTCTAAACTAATTGCATTAGAACTGGCAGGTTAGGAAGTAGAATGATTGAGAAGTGTATTGGCTGACCTTCCAATGCACAGAAAAGTTTGCTCTTTAATCTCTTTGAGATGTGATTCTCAGTCAGCTTTAGTTGTAGCTATGAATAATCTGTATAATGGGAAGAAGAGACATATAAGGTTGAGACATACGGTGATCAGAAGCTTGATTGAAGTTGGATTCTATCACTAGAGTATGTTCGTTCTGCGAAGAACATGGCTGATCCCATTACAAAGGGATTGTGTGGATGCATAGTCCTGGACACAGCTCGAGAGATGGGACTCAATGAGAGATCGTTACAGACTTCAGACACCTTACCAAGTGACTCATTTAGTTGAAACACCTATGGTTCAAAAGGTCAAACAGAAGAAGGACTTGTAACAACTCGGTATCTCGAATGAATGTACTTGATGTTGAACTTTGATGTAATGGAAATTTACAGTGTAAAAAGTTAGCCTTAACTGTTACTTAAGGTGAAAGACTAAAGTGTTTCACACATACGTCTCAACGTCTTTAACCAACAAAGGATTGAATACCTGAATAACTCAGGAATTCACATAGAAACGGATGAGCGAATTCTCGGAAGAAAAGTTGATTCAAGTGTAAAAACACTATCAACGCTTTTGTTAAAATCTTTATGGAACGATATGTGGGAGAATGTTGAAGTATAGTTCTTAAAATTCGATTAAGTCGTTAACCAAGAACAAACCGACATTGAACCCGGTTCAATTTAATAAAAGAAATGTACATTGAGCAACGTATTGTATTCGTATAAAAGACGAAGAAGGGAACTTTATACGATACAGAAGAAAAATCGGAGTTTACGGTGAGATCAAAAACAATTCAAGTAGAAATTCAAAGGAAGAAGAATACATTGAAGGTCTTGGTCGTGACTCCTCTTCTATACAGAGCTCAATAACTATTCCGGAGATTCATTTTGAAGATTAGATACACGTATCTTCAAACACAGAGAAAAACTCTTTTTCTGGTTTCCCTCTTATACAATCTTGTATCAAATTAGAGGACAATCGTTAAAATTCAAAGTTATTGCTTCGATTCTGTAAATCAGTGTCTACTTGCGTCTTCTTCATCTTGAAGTTCCAACATCTCAAAAGTTACATGGAGAAACCAAATGACTTCTCGACAAAAAAATGACTTTCTGCATGTTCTGAATATTAAACATTTGGTTTCGCACCATTTGATTTTTTTTTTGGTTATTTCTCACCATTTGATATTTTTCTTTCTAACTAATGGTTACAAATTAACTAAATTGAAGATAAACCAATACCATAGTTTCCACTTAAGAGTTTTAGGTATAGAAAACAATATTTTGGTAAAGTGATTAATTTTTTATTTTTTATAATCAAAATTGAATTTTAGGTGGTCATCATCCAAAATAATAATATTTAGAGTTCATTGATGTAACACTTGAAAAATGTAAAAATCGTTAGTACCAAAATTTTGCCTCAAGATTCTTTGAATTGGAGATTGGTTAGCTTTTCACAATCAATTTTATCTTACCACAAAAAAATTAACTTATTGTGGTTTTTATATGGTGACTAATAATATTATTGAAAATTTCTAATATTTTATATATAATTTAATTTCTTATAAATTTAAATAACTATTATAATTTTGTTATGTAACGATTGGTTTGTGATAAAATTTTATTATTAAATTTATTCATCACAAATATATTATGATATTTTTGTTACTAACATATATATCTGACAATTATATTATGATCATTTACAAATAATCACAAATTCGTAATAATATATGCTATTGTGATAAAATATCATGTACCAATTCAAAAATAATTCTTGCGGTGTATTTTTATTTATTTATAAAGATTTGTTCTATATGTAAAATGTTGATATTTACTATATATATTC